>JACGDI010002179.1:1165262-1214961 GCA_014898725.1 Jacaranda copaia
ACTCTTAAATCAAACAAGCTTATCTCTTAAGCTTAATTTAGTTAACTTAACTCTTTAAGTCAATTTGACTAATTAATGGTCATCTTGGCACCAAATAATTAATCCTTAATTATTGATCTAATTTAACTCCTTAAATTAGTAGATTAATTTAACACTTAAATTAATCAAGCCAAAATTGATCATTAAATTGTATCCTTGAAAATCAGTCACCAAGGAGAAATCTCTAACACTTAGAAAATTGTTCCATCATGCTTGGAAGCTAATCGGCTTTTGTGTATGACCCAATAGATTTTGCCATTCATTGGACATGGGCTTATAACTCCTTGTGACTTTTAAATACCATATATTCATTTTAGTTTAAATTTCCTTTTAAACTAATCAACTCAATTTAATTAATCTCATCAATTAAAGAACACCTAATCTCCACAGTCAATGCCCAACTTTAAGCCCATAGAACTCAACTAATTAGCCGAAATGAATATTTTGGGGGACCATCATAACTTTATGCGTACTATGCAAATATAGTTCTTTCGTCTCTTATCTCTCGAAAAAGGCATAGGGCAAGATATTTGTCGGATCCCTAATAGGCTTAATACTATATCTCTATTCTCAATATTCGTTCCCATTGTGTGACCTCTCCTTTAGAAAACTTATTTTTCAAATTGTCACACCACATTGCACAAGAATTTTTTGGAATCAATCATTATAGAATACATAGGAAATGCTTTTGCCCTTTATAAAAATATGGAGTCAGATTTCATCTTGGATCTCATAAACATCCATGCCAAGTAGCTCATGCCCAACTTCAACTCGAAAGACCCACTAAGTGATCAAGGAAGAGCCAAAGCATAAGGGCCAAACACAGGGTTGCCATGGATCCTTAGGTCAGAGAACTAATAATATGCACTAGCGTAAATGGGAGAATTAACCACTATCAAGTTGCCACTACAACTATCTAGTGGATTCTCTAGTGGGTCTTTTGTGCCTTGTTTTCTAACAAAAACCTACTAACATACACCCGTATGTCATACAGTTGCTCATGGAATGGAGAAATCTCCAACTCTTGGATTTATGCATAATTACTGCAAGTTTATTCAGATTTTAGTTGCCTCATCTCATAAGATCCTATGACTTGAAAGACTTAAGATCATGATCGTGTCAGATTTATTCCATGATCACCACCCAATGAATTAACTAAGTTCCATAGTCTAGTGTGATTTAAGGGCTTCATCTAAATGCTTGTAAAGAAATAATGAGAATAAGATGAAAATGGCCATATGAGAAATATCATTCAATCAAAATTGTATATATAAGGAAATAGTTTCTACAAGGCTAATCTTATTGGCTTGCTGGACATTATTCCAAAAATTTATTCCACCAAGTTTAAGGAAAACCATTGAAACTAATGTCATGAATGTTCATCTCCATAAGGGTATCTCTAAACCATTGTATTCAACTACAAGAAATTCTTGTGCCTCTTTCTTTTCTGATGAGCACAATATTTCATTACAATCCCTTAAACATACCCATGGTGACAAACTTTGAGCTTTCAATTGTCGCAGAAGGCTTTATGATTTAGATCTCTTACTAGCATTTGGCTCCCTAAATGACCTAGTAAAATGGAAGAATTTCTCACCTCTGCCAAATAAGACCATAGTATCAATATGAGATTTAGGAAAATTTGTAAGAGTGATGTCTAATGTTTTTTGCCATAATAAAGCCAGAGCCCTAGAACACCCATGAGAGTCAACAAAAACTCCAGCCAAATAAAATATATTCTTTATCTTGTCAATTGGTAATTCCTCTATGAAATAAAATATTTTATTCAACAATTGAAATAAAATTATTATATATTAATTTAACTATTTTTCTATTCAAATCCAAATCAGTTTCAAGAATAATAGATAAAATATTAATATATAAAGATGTTTAATGCATTTTCATATGTTACACATGTCATCATTTATAAATATAAAATACTAGCATTATACATGAATTCTTTAAAATACTATATATTAATGTAATTGTCAAATTATAAATATAACACCCCTAAAATTTTGTGTTTTTGAAAAATGAGAATTTAGAAATCAACGTATTGGTTGGTTGGATTTTAGGGCTCAAAAATTAATTAAAAGGACATAATTGCATGGAAATTGAAAGTGTTAGGCAAGACTCAATTGGATCACATTTTAAGAATTCTAAGGGTTTGCATGGAAATATTGTAGATCAAATGGGCTTAAGTTATTTTATACCATTATTTCTTATAGAACCTTGTATTATGTTAAGAAATGAGACATTGGTATATGATTTGTATACATATTTCCAATGCATGGGTTATAATATAGCTTAGTGGACTTGAATTTGTATTGTTATAAGATAATTTTAGGTTAGTTGAGATAAATAAGTGAATAAACCCTAATTTTGTGGATTTGAGCCCTAAGTGGAAAATTGGATTATTAAAGATGATTGGGCCATTATTATTGATTTGGTGTAATAATGTGAGGTTAATTATGTAACTAAGGATCAAGTTATATTCATTTACTAGAACTAATACGAACCTCGTGATTACTTCTATTATAATGGCTAAATTAGAGTGTCTTTTAGCAATAGTACCAATAAAACCTTAAACGTTACAGTTTTAAATGAGTAATTAGTGATTCTTGGATTGATGATAAGTATAATAGTGAGTATTGGGGTTTAATGTGAATTTTGATGGTAAATATACTCTTTTAGTTAGGTGACGAAAGAGTAGGTCCTATGGGCTAACAAACTGCTGGCTGTGGTTGCACTTTTTGAGACTACAAAGGTAATGGTCTTCCAATCTAGCATTGCTTATACCAATTTGTTCTTGTGGAAAATCCATGTGAGGGTTAAACATGATATGTATTATATCTGCTCCTATTTATTGGAAACTGTGAATTGTTTGTGATCATTATTGCTTATTACTTGATGCGTATACCTCTGTGAGGGTTATTTCCTGATTGTTCTATGATAAGAGTTTGTTCTTTTCTATTCTGATGCCTAGAACTTTATATTGTCACCAGTTGTTGTACTTGTTCTCATTCGGTACCTATTATTATCTTGTTACTTGTTACCATTTTTGTGTTATTATCAAATGCTTTGCCTGTACACTTGCTTTGTCATACATCATTATATGGCAATGTTGGCTTAATCATACTTGTCAATCATTATTATATTGCCTTGTTAGTGTTTCTATATTGTTATCTGTTGCTTGCTGGCATACTTATTTCATCTAGCATAAGCAATGTGCTAGTGATTTTTCCTTGGGCATTGTGGTGTGCCATACAAACCATATGGGCACCTATCATGTACTAAATTGGTACACTTAGGTGAGACTAATTGACTAATGGGAATAAGTTAATCCCAGCTGTTAAGCTCGGGATGTGTTGTATGTCCAGATTGATCGATTGACTAACTAATTGATAGATAGATTGATTGATTGATTGACTGCTATAAGGAGAATTTGATATACCTATCCTATTTGATTCTTCAGATGGTATATTTTACTTGGGATTGTTTTGTTTTAATTATATTCTGAATGTTTGTGTTTAGCTTATGGAGTAACAAGGATGGTGTAGTTTTTTGGTCAAGATTGGGTTGTTATTTAGGCTGAATGAGCTATTTACATTTCCTCTCGAATTGATTCTGTTGAGTTAGATAATTCCTACCAAACTAACTAGGTTGAGACGATTCTGGGCTATTGAAGCAGATAGTCACAGCTTTTGATCTAGTACCAACTAATAACCTTAAATTTGTTAGTGCTTGTATTATGTTATGTTCATGTTCTAATTACGTTGTCTGTTAAATTTATGATCTATTGACTTGTTTCCTCTTCAATAGAGTTTTTTGATCTATTATCGATTGTTATACCTCACTAAGTCCTTTAGACTTACCTTCCCATTCTACCTTTGATTTTTTGAGATAAGAATAGATGAAGGACTTGGACTTCATGTGTGGATTGGAGATCATATATTTTGTAATAAAGCAAGTGGTTGTAGGTGTATATGGGATCACTTATATGTTAAGTTTAGCTTAGAGGTATTGTAATATGCCAGGTTTGAAACAAATGATTGCAATATGTGTTATGTTGAATGTTATGGGACCCTTAATGATATGTACTTAGTATTTTGATGACGTTCGATTAAGTGGAAGCCTATTGCTATTTTTGATATGTTTGAAAAATTCATTATGGGCCTATTATTTATTTATATGTTAAGAATTAAGACTGAACTGAGCAATGTCTCAGCTAGGGATTATCCTGAGTGGGGTGCTACAGAAATGGGATCAGAGCCTAACGTTTTGCAGACCTAGGTTAACTGAGGAATGATTATTGTGAATGGAATTGATGGACTTACTAGAGATTTAACTTGAATCGGGAAACAATTAGGATGTAAACACTCGAATTAAGAAAACCTAAGCTATGCTAAGACTTGATCTTAGGATACAATTTTAGGAATGTGGAGTTCTTTGTTAGTAGAGATTTAGCTTGATTTTGGGCTAAAGAATGCTTGAGCTATGTCAGAAAATAAATTTTGGGAATATGGAATTTTTTGCAGGAAAATATGAGGTTTTATTGTAAACTTAAATACGCGATTTGATAGGAAATGGACTTTTAGGATAAAGCTCGACATTATGAAAGTGAAGGGTTATCACTGAAGTGGCCAACCAATATTAACCTCTTACTTCCAGCATGTTAGGCATATAAACATATGGTTGGTAAGAATGATGCTATTTGGAATTATGGTACTATGTGAGCAATACCCATTAAGGTTGAATCTGACGAGTAGAGGACCAATTGGAAAAAATATTATATTTAGTATATAGAAAATTGTTTTGGAATTCAACGTTCTACGAGTAATATTTGTAGAAGTCATATATGGTGAGTAACAATTGTTGTAGGCAAAGAGTACTTAGGGAATAAATGAATAAATGATTATTTGGGATTAAGTTATAGTAATCTTGTTAAGAATTTTAAATTACTTGGGATCGAGGAATGAGGGAAAAAAAAGAGAACAAGAGTAATAGAATCTTTGTTAGAATTGTAAAATACTGAACGATTCTGTATATGTATATATATCCTAAACTTTGCGCAATAAGAACTAATAACAACTAGACATCAACTGATAAAATACCCCATTTTATTGATGCAGGTAAGTGCAGTTTACTATAGAGAAATTTCAAACCCACCAAATGGTGTCACCAAAACTAACCCCAATGCATTTCCCTAGTCAAGAAAATTTGGAAGAGGATACCTCAAAATTGAGACATCTAATATGTGTTGAAGAAGGGGCACAAGACTTACATGTGCATTTAACAATAAGGAAGAGGTTATAGAACAAATGGATGCAATGTAATAGAAACTCCTATAATCACACAAGCAATAAGGTCAGAAAGATAGCCCTAAGATAAGAGAAGGCCCCAGAGACTAGGACTTTAGCACATCTGCTTAGATTCCACCCCCAATGTTTATTGGTGAATTGCGTTACCAAAAGGCAGAAGCTTAGATCAGGGAGATCGAAGACATCTTCTAAATGTTAGGTTACCAATAGGACCTTAAACTCATGTCAGCTGTTCATCTATTGGAGGGAACTATATGCCAATGGTAAGCCTTAGTGAGTCAACGATGGGAATACAAGAAAGTACCTTATACCTAGGACAACTTTATGTGGGAATTTATGGATATATTTATACCATATGAAGTAAGAGATGCCCAAAAATAAGAGTTTGAAAGTCTTGCCCATGAGGATATATCAATGTGACAGTATGAAGTAAGATTCAGTAGATTAATTTGATATACCTTGTAAATGTGGAGAAAAAAAGAATGTAGGATTGAGAGGTTTGTTAAAGGATTAAGATAAGAGATATGACAAACCTTTACACCTTATGAGTAGTCAAATTTGAGAAAGCTTTAGCGAGAGCCATACAGTTAGAACGAGAATCTATTGAAGTATATACCAATGAGAGAAAGGACGAGCGAGGAAAAGTTTTTGAACTTGAAGTTGCTGTGAGTAAGGAAAGTAAGGCAAATAGAAAATGGCTGAAGGTGTAATTAGGGGCACAAAAGCGATGTGGATTTTGTACAACACCTAACCATGAGGAATTAGAACGCTAGAAGAAACAAGGTAGAAGTATAGGTTGTGGAAGCGACCAACATCTCTTTCGAGATTACCTTAATAGGAGAGGCACCATACCTATAAGAAAAGAAAAATAGGTAGCTAAAGGTTCCATCTAAGTTCTTGAAGGCCAAAGAAAAGTCTAGTACTGCATGTCTTTAGCTTTATATCCTAGATAAGCTTAAAAAGCAGTCGACATATTGATTCTAACTATACCTAGTAGGCTTAGTGTTGGAAACCTATAACTAGCTATTTGGAAGTGTATGACATATTATGAACTCCAGTATGTTAAGTTTGAACCTGACTACTTTTTTATGTAAATATTATGTAAGTATGATCTTGTGATATTGTTAGTCATTTGTTGCTAGAATGGTCTTAGTGATATATTAAACAACAGTATGCACTATCAAGTTGGAATGGAAAGCTTTTAAGTAAAATAATGATATGTGACAATGAAAATGAAATATTCAACGGTATTATGACTTACCAAACAAAAGTTAAAACACAATGTATTGAAATTTGCTCATATGACGATTGGGGATGTGGTATATCCAGCCAACTTTAAACAAATGCTTATCTAAGAGTATGATGTGATACTCAAAAGAGACTAGCTATATAGTAATAAGGCATAGGTGAATTGCTACACCAAATGCTCATACTCGAAGATGAGATACCAATACCAATATGCCCTTTTGCAGATAACTTCTCCCCAGTGCCAATTATACTTGTGCTAGAGATTAGATATATTTTGAGCAAAATGGATAAGAACTCTTGGGATATCTTATCAACAAACCTCGAGATACAATTTAAAGTCAAGAAAGTGGAAGTGTTAGTTGAATACATAGAAGTATTCTTGGAAGAAGGAGCTCATTATCTCTTCTACCCTACATAGAAGAATTATTAAACCTTTTACAAGGACAAGCATCTTCTCAAGGCTGGAGTCAGACAAGGGTATTACCAGCTGAAGACTAGAAAAGACCATGTAAAGTACTTACGTATGCTCTTGGAACCTAAGAGAGCATTAGTTGCACATAAAATTTAGCAAGTGCAGACCTTGAATAAAGAAGGTGGTTTTTCTTAAGCATATTATATCCCAAGATAGGGTAGAAGTTGATCCCTTTAAGAGAGAGGTAGTAATCAATTGGAAGAGACTGGAAAACATAATAGAAGTCTATAGTTTTCTCTGTCTTGTTGGCAATTAATGAAGATTTGTGCAGCACTTTTCTAAAATAGCTTATATGTTCACTAAATTAACTCAAAAAAATTCAACCATTTGACTGAAATGAGAATATAATCTTGAGATAGCACTAATGGATAGAAATTCTAGAAAACTGTGATTCTTCCATCACCTATCACCTGAATAGGGAAATGTAGTGGCCAATGCCTAGAGCCGAAGGGCTAGAATGGCTTACTTACTGGGAGTGGGAACATCAGAAAGCCTAAAAATAGGTGTTGCATTAAAATTAATACTACAAGGTGGGATTGTAGAAATAAGTGTAGTTTGAATTACAGGATGAAATGCGATGAACCCCAAACCTATAATATATGGATAATTAAACATAAGGAAAGATTAGAAGTTCTAGATAGTCTGAGTCAATATTGACAACCAAGAAATTTTTTTTTCCATAAGAGAAAATGTATGTTGGAAGAAGTGAAAGAAAAGGTGTTAGATGAGGTACACAAGTTAAGATACATGATGCAATTGAGAGGCACAAAGATGTATTTAGACTTGAAGAAGTAATTCTATTAGAATATAATAAAGAAGGAATGTTGATCAATTAATCGAATTCGCTTATTTTTTGCTAGTTGGAATAGTACTCAGATGAGAATCTGGGAACAAGAAACTTTTAAGGGGAGAGGTCTATAACACATCTGAAATTTGGCATTTTTGAAAAATTAGAATTTAGAAATCAAGATAATGGTAGGTTAGATTTTAGGGCTCAAAAAATTAATAAAAAGGACTTAATTGCATGGAAATTGAAAGTGTTGAGGTCAAATTACAAATAGGCTAGTCTCAATTGAATCACATTTTAAGAATTCTAAAGCTTAGCATGGAAATATTTTGGCTCAAACGGGTGAAAGTGAGGCACTCATTAATTGGAGGATTGAATTAAGAAATGGATGAATTCTAGAGGATTGGATTAAAGGTTGGATAGAAGTTTTAGGAGTTGATTTGAGATTTGAAAAAATTGGATTATATATAGCATTTGCCCTTATTTTTCTTCATTCTTCCATCAAGCACCCACCTTACATTCTCTATTCATCTTCTCTGGCGATGGCCATTTCCAAAACCCAACTTACCCACCCTCTTCCTCTCACCACTAAGAACTCAACCATACCTCATGCATCTCATTCCACCTGGTGGACTACCAAACTTTTGAAGCTGAAATTGAGACCAGATGGTGTGTGATGAACATGGTGGAGTAGCAGCAAAAACTCAATTCTAGGTAGCTTTTTTGGCATATCTCAGCTCAAGGATTGATTTGGTACCTTTAGTTTCTTGAACCATCCATTAGTAACAACAAAATTAGAGCTTTGGGCCATGGTAGGAAGGAATGGTACTAAGCTTTCAAGGCTATTATTGAAGGCCTTCCCAGTGGCAGATGTAAAAATTATTTTAGGCATTAGGTTTATCGAGTTGAAAGGTATCTTTTAGTGGTGGTGTTGCCCATCTTTGGTGACTGTGCATGTTAGTAGACAACGATGGTGCTGAGAGAGTATCTTTACCTTATTGTGATGATCATGGCAATGTACTTAGTTTGTGGTTTTAGAGCTCCGATAAGAATCTTTTAGGTAATGACAAAAGATTAGGATTAAGTTATTTTGTGCCATTATTCCTTACCGACTTGGTATATGATGTTAAGAAATGAGACATTGGTATATGATTTGTATGTATATTCTGTATGCATGAATTATAATATAGCTTAATGGGCTCAAATTTGTATTGTTATACGATAATTTTGGGTTAATTGAGATAAAATAAGTGAACAAACCCTAATTTTGTTGATTTAAGACCTAAGTGGAAAATTTGATTATCAAAAATGATCGTACCATTATTATTGATTTGGTGGAATAATGTGACGTTAATTATGTAATTAAGGATTAGGTTATAATCCTTCACTAGAACCAATATGAACCCCATGACTATTTCTATTATAATGGTTAAATTAGTACTTCTCGTACCAATATTACCAATAGAACCCTAAACTTTATTGTATTAAATGAGTAATTAGTGATTTTAGATTGATGATAAGTATAATAGTGAGTATTAAGGTTTAATGTGAATTTTGATGGTAAATATACTTTTTTGGTTAAGTGATGAAAGAGTAGGTCTGATAGACTAGTAGACTGTTGTGGTTGCACTTTCTGAGACTATAGAGGTGAAGGTCTGCCAATCTGGCATTACTTATACCTATTTGTTCTTATGGAAAAGCCCTATGTGGGTTAAACATGATCTGTATTGTACCTACTTTTATTTATTGGAAACTGTGAATTACTTGTTACTTAATGCATATGCCATTGTGAGGGTTATTTCTTGATTGTGCTCTAAAAAGAGTTTATTCATGTCTATTCTGATGCTTAGAACTTTCTATTGTTACCTATTATTATACTTATTCTTGATTAGTATCTTTTATTATCTTGTTACTAGTTACTGTTCTATGTTGTTATCAAATACCTTTTTGGCATAATTACTTGTTCATTCATCGTTATGTGGCCATGTTGGCTTAATTGTACTTGTTAATCATTATTGTATTGCTTTGTCAGTATTTTTTATTGTTATTTGTTGCCTCACCATCACACTTATTTCATCTAGCATCAGCAATGTGCTAGGGATTTTCCCTTGGGCATCGTAGTGCGCTATGCAGACCGTATGGGCACTTACCATGTACCAAGCTATCACTCTTGGGTGAGATTGACTAACTAATTGGTATAAATTGATCCCAGCTGTTAAGCTCGGGATGTGTTTATAAGTTACTCCTAGTTGTTGTATTTGGGACGTGTTGATATATCTTGACGATTGAATGATTATCTGACCGACAGGCCAACTGATTGACTGACTAACTGATTAATTGATGGACTGATTGAATGACTAGCATAAAGAGGTTCTAATATGCTTGTCCTATTTTAATTCGTTGGATGGTATATGTTACTCGAGATTGTTTTGTTTCGATTGTATTCTAAATATTTATGTTCAGTTCACAGAACAATAAGGATGGTTTAGTTTCTTAGTCAAGATTGAGTTGTTATCTTGGCCGAATGAGCTATTTGCAATTCCTACCTAACTGATTCGATTGAGATGGACAATTTATGCAAAACTATTTAGTTGAGATAATTTTGGGTCGGTTGAGATAACAGTCACAACTCCCAGGCTAGTACCAACTAATAACCTTGAATATGTTAGTGCTAGTATTCTATTATGTTCATTTTGAGATTGTATTATTGATTAAATTTAAGATCTATTAACTTGTTTACTCTTTAGCAACGTCTTTTTGATTTATTACTAATTGTTATCCCTCACTCAGTCCTTTGGACTTACCCTCCCATTCTACCCTTGATTTTTTGAGACAGGAATAGATACAGGACTTGGACTTTATGCATGGGCTGGAGTGTTGGAATAGTGCCCTGCAAGCTAATGAAATTAGCCTTGTAAACTATTTCACTCGTGGTACAATCTTGATTGAATGATATTCTTTATATGGCCATCTTCATCTTATGCATTGTTTCACTTTACTAATATTTGGATGAAGCCTTTAAATCACCTATAACTATGGGATTTGGTTAGGTGACCATGGAATAAGTCTCACACAGTCATGACCTTAAATTTTCCAAGTTATAGAATTTTATGAGACAAGGCATCTAAGATCCGGATAGACTTGTACTAACGATGCATAAATCCAAAGGTTGGAGATTGCTCCATTTCGTGAGCAACTATATGAGATATTGGTGGATGTTAATAGATGCTTGTTAGAGAACAAGGTACTGAAGATCCACTAAAAAATCTACTAGATAACCAAAGTGGCATGTCAGTAGTGGCTAGTGCATATTATTAGTCCTCTAACCTAAGGATCCATGGTAACCTTGTGTCTGATCCTCGTGCTTTCATTCATCTTTGACCACCTAACAGGTTATTCAGGTTGAGATTAGGTATGAGCTACTTGGCATGGAGGTTTGTGAGATCCACGATAGAATCCAACTCCTCGCTGTTGTGAAAGGTGAGTACATCTTCTATGTGTTCTATGAGGATTGATTCCAAAAAATCTTTGTGCAAGGTGGTGTGATAATTTTGAAAAAGAGTTTTTCAAAGGTGAGGTCATGCAATAGGAATCGAATATTGAGAATAGAGATATAGTATCAAGGCTATTAGGGAGCAGACAAATATTTTGCCCTAGGCTTCTTTTAGGAGATAGGAGACAAAAGGACCGTATTTGCATGGCACGCGTAGAGCAATGATAGTTCGTTAGAATATTTATTTTGGCTAATTAGTTGAGCTCCATAGGCTTGAGGTTGGACATCAACCATGGAGATTGGGTACTTTTCAATTAATGAGATTAATTGAATTGAGTCGACTAATTTAAAAGGAGTTTTAAACTAAAATGAATATAAGATATTCAAAAGTCACAAGGCAGTGCGAGCCCATGTCTAATGAATGGTAGAACCTATTGGGTCACACACAAAATTTAATTAGCTTTCTAATTAATGGAGAGAATTTTCTAAGGTGTTAGAAAATGGTGTCTCCTAGTGGACCAAATTTTGGGGCCAACATTGAGGGTCAATTTTGGCTTGATTGATTTAAGTGTTAAATTAATCAACTAATTTAAGAGTTGAATTATACCAATAATTAAGGAGTTAATTATTTGGTGCCAACATGACCATCAAATGGTCAAGGTAACTTAAAGAGTTAAGTTAATGAATTTAGCTTAAGAAGTTAAGCTAGTTTGACTTAAAGAGTTAAGTCAAAGCAAAATTAATTAAATTAAAGAGTTTAATTTGATTAATCAAAGAAGAATGAATTTTGGAGGGAATATTCAAATGATATTTGAGATGGAATTTTAATTAATTTGAAATGAGATTTCAAATGTAATTAAAATGAAAATGAAATTCAAATGAGATTTAGATTCAAAATTTGCCACTTAAGCAACCCCACCTAGCTGCCCCTCCTCATGCATTGTGTGATTCCAACTTGGCATCACACATTTTTAGCCTCTATATATAGATATAGAGAAAGGAGGTCGTGCATATGACAAATGGTGTGAAGAATTAGATTCTTCATTTCTCTCCAAAACAGTTGCAAGCTAACATTTCATGTGTTGAAGGCTAAGCTTCTTTCTTCATCTTCTACCCTAATTTCAGCCTCCATCATCACCATATCTCTGGTATTATTCCAACTAAAATACTAGAGATCTAGGAAGTCTCATTGGTGTGAGGACTATTTCAATAGAGGCAAGACGTATGCTTTGCTCTATTTCTGGAGAGCTCTCTACGTAAGGTCCGAGTTTTCAATTTTATCCAGGATGATCTAGCTGGTCAATTGATCTGAATTTTTTACTGGAGATTCTACAAGGTGTTGGATATCTCTATTAACTTTTCCATAAATTTTGAAGGCTATTTGATAGGGTAATCATCGCAATCCTTTCACTGTGCCGCGAGTAGGTAGATTCTGGAACCGGTGAAGTGTTCACTTGTTTTATCTTAGATTTGATTATGAAGGTAATCCTCTATCTAAATCTGAATCTAAGGCATGATTAGATCCCTAGGATGCTTGTAGGCACTAGTTGTTTTATGTTTTGAAGTTTTGATTATATATCCTAGTGCATATCTTGCTTTCAAGTGGTATTAGAGCTTAAATCATGCTTAGATTTGGATTTTTCTTGGTTGATTGATTCATGTGATGGATTGATCTTCATCACCATATTCTCAATTCAATTGATGGATTGGAGAATTTGGTTGATTTATATGTGGCTCCTTAATTGATGAATTAAAAGCGTGCTATTATGTGATTTAAGTGTTAATTCATGTAGTTAGTATGTTTTAATTCATAGTGATTAATTTTGTAAAGTGTTTTCACATTAATTGATGTTATATGTTGATATAGCATGTTGATGTATGACTGAAAGTGTTTTGGTCTAGTTTGGATCTAATATGATTAGATTTATGTTGGAGATTATTTGAAGAATTTGATTCTTACTTTTTCTAATTTTTGAAAGCATGTTTAAGCACTTGTATTTTCAGTTTTAAAAGGTGTTTTGAATCTGGAAATTGATCTGAAATGTGTGTTATAATTTTGAGAACATGCGCTAAAATTGTTAGTGCATGAAAGTTGAGTGGAGGACATATTTAGCAGGCTTTGAACCTCAAAAACTAAGGTTGCCGGCACAGCCTAGGCACTAGCCGGGTAGCGTGCGCTTAGGTTTGAGTTGTTTTCTAAACTTCTTTAATGCTCAAAAAGTTTTTGCACTACACACATTAGTTGCACAAGTGTTGTGCTATACCTCGAAATTATTTTTGACATATTTGAATGCTTTTGAAAATTAGTTAAAGTTGATCTCCAATTTATGGCATAAGTATTATGCTTGGTTCAATTATTTGTTTATGAGATGAACATTTAATTGTTGGAATTAATTGTTAGTTCTAAAATTATTTATTGTTCATTTAATTGTTGAATAATGATGAATGAATGTGGATGATCATGAGCCTTTTAAATTAATTTTATTTGTTTCAAAGTTGTTGAAATGGATTGTATTAAATGAGGATTGCATGCCTTTTGTTCCATCTTGCAAAAGTTATGAGAGTAGAACCACTAGGTGTGAGGATTTTCATTTTATGTAAATATTGCATGGAGCAAGGAGTCCAATGGAGGCATAAAGGCCAATTGAAGACCCACAAATGTATGGGATACACTCATGTAATAGTTTAGTTTAATTCAACTCACTTAAAATCAACCAAAGTGATGCACTCGTGGCACTAAGTGCATCACTTGGTTAGGCTTATGGTTATCCCACCCTAGGCGTATGCTAGACTTTTACTTATTTACGCTTTCCATATCCTATTGTTGTATGAAATACATGATTAGGATATAGAGAACCTAAATAAGAAGATAAAATGATGAGATCTTTGCAAGCAAAAATCTCCACTTAGAACGTCTAAGTATTTTCAAATATTAAGTCAAAATGGATACAAATTAAAAGAGTTTTAATTAATCCAAGCCTTTCACCAATAGTGTATGCCATGATGATACTACCAATTTTTATGTGATGGCCCTAAGTCACAGGGATTACACTTAGGAGGAAAGCTGTGAGCATACATTTAGCATGAGATGCACCTTTGACTTGGGAACCCTCACGCATTAGTACTAAGTCACAGGGGACGTCGTGAGGCCATCTTGAGATAAAGTTTGATTAGTGGGTTTGACTTAACATTTAGTAGTATAGATGTCACAATGTCATGTAGGTCTATATGAAAAGTGAGGCGAAATATATCAAGAGTTGCATAAGATGCAATTAGCAAAAGTTACTTACCCTTTGATTGCTTGTAGATGGCACTCGGTCATGGGGGTCCATTGGCAAGTCATTGGGGTCTTGATTCTTACTAGGAAATGTGATTTCCTGAATTCTTCGTGAGGGTGAAGGATTTGATAAAATAGTGGGAGAAAAACATGCTTGAAAGACCATGACCATGTTTTTAATATCAAATTCAATCACATGCTTATTCTCTTTTATCACTTCTTGTAGATTTTCAAAATCTTCAACAAAGAAATAGCTAAATATTCCACTCAACGTTATTTTGAAAACCAATAAACTAATCGGGCCAAACTTCCACGATTTACTTAACGTCAAAAATCATTCTAGATTCCTACAAATGGTATAGGTCCTATATCATGGAACTCCTAGTTCTTTTGGGATTAATATAAATCTATAGACACGTGAAAAGTTCATGAATTGGGTTTTGAATTATCCTATCCCTAAGTCTCATGATGGCATCTACAAACTTTAAAAGTCTCAAAAACACATGAATTATACCTTGGTTAAAGTTTACAAAGAGTTGTAAAAGCAAACGAGGTATGAGAAGTTCATGTTGTCAAAGGAGACTTTCCAAGCTAGGATGAGTGGAAAGTCATGTCATGGTCTATAGATGATTAGGTTTGGAGAAGCTTTTCAACTTGGATATAGTAATGAACAATGATCTCTATGAGGATTTGATCCTCACATCCTTGTTGAGTTTTATTGATCAAAGTGTTGATCTAGAAGGAGACTACCATGATAAGGGCAAACCTTTAACACTTGTTTCCTCCTCCAAGTCTATGGGCCCTAAGGATTCTTGGTAAAAGAGAAGAAATGTTCTTCCTCTATGGGAAAACAACTATCAAAGGCATTCAAAGGAGTCAAGAAGATCATATAGGAAATAGTCAATATTATTTGTTTCTACTTGGACAAAATAAGCCATTGAAAGTACTATTGCAAGGAATACCTTGCAACCCTTAAGAAGGGCATGTACTTTATTGAGGTGCATTTAGGATGAATTCTTCCTCATAGATATATGATATCACATATGGTTCTTTTCTTTGTAAGTTGTTACAAAAGAATAGAAAGAAGAATAGAACTAAGTGATGTGGATATAATCCACCACCTTAGCTAAGGAGCAAGAGTTATGTCCAAAGCCGAAGGTGTACAATAAGTTAGACTTAGAGAACTCCATACTTGTATTGGACCTTTGTCATATAATACCATATATTGTTGAGAACATTATTTCAATTCCTATTTTTGGATAATGAAGGATTTGATCCTTCCATATCAAATGGGAGATTGATGGCATTAAAGAATGAGTTCTTTAGTTACTTGTGGTACAATTAACAAAGGATCGTACATATTGGATTCTCAACCATCACTAATGCACTCTTAACTAAGTAAGAAATTGGATATCTAAGATAATGCCATGTGTGGCATGCAAGACTTGGTCATATCTTCAAAATTCAGGATGAACAAGTTAGAAGCTCTCAAAGCACTAAATGTTAGTGGCATTGAGAGCTTTCCTACTTGTGAATATTGTTTGAAGGGATAAACGACCAAGCACAACTACGAGGCCCCAAGCACAACTACCTTGGGACAAAAATCATCGACCTATCTATTACAACAGTAAGATACTACGAGGCCCCAAGCATGGATCAAGAAATTTGCTTTCACCTTGGTTACCACAGCTTGAAAATTGCTTCCATACTTTTAGTCCCATGCGATTATAGTATTGACAAACCAGCTATTGAAATAGGTGCTCTCAAAACTAGACACATCAAGAAGATTGACTAAGTAGGCCATTGAGTTGGGAGAATTTGATATCATGTTTCAAACTTGAACAACCATAAAAGCATAGATTTTAGCTGATTTCATCACCGAGCGACTCGATCTCTTTGATCAGGATAGTGACATCCCTTTTATGTAGACTCTGCACATTGATGGGTCAATGATCACTTCTAGAGGAGAGAAAGGTGTTTTACTTCATATTCCCTAGCGGAGGAGTACGATTTTACAATAAAGCTTGACTACTTAGTTACCAATAATAAGGTAAAGTATGAGGCCAACATTGTGGGATGAGGATAGCAGCAGACCGTGGAGTCGAGCACCTAGTGGCAATCACAGATTCCTAGCTAGTATTAGAACAGGTTGAGGGGAACTTTGAGGCTAAGGACTCCATGATGAGCTAGTACTTGGCTGACGTGAAAAGGTTACAATAGTTATTCAAAAAATTCACCCTCAGCCAGGTGCCTCGATCAGAGAATAAGTGTGCTAATGCCCTATCTAAATTTGCCAATTCAATAAGAGAAACTAGAGATAGAATAACAACATTTCTAGTCACAAGCAAACCAACCATAGGCGCTATCGACCAAAATTTTATGGGAACATCGTAGCAGCCAGTCCTTCTTGGTAGGTGCAATAAAGCTCTACATGAGTCAGGGGACAGTTCCTCAAGACAAAAATAAGACACGCAGGCTTGGTGGTTAAGTAGCTAAATTTTCTCTTGATGAGTAGGGTCAACTCTACATGAGGTTGATCTTCGGACCACCTTTAAGATGCTTAGACTCAAACGAGGCCCATAATATCCTGCAAGAAATCCATGTAAGCATTTGTGAAAATCACTTTGTAAGACTATTTCTAGCCCATAAAATTATCTGATATGGATATTTTTGGCTGATACTATTAAAGAACATAGTCGACTTTGCTAGAAGGTGCCCATCCTGCCAGTCCATTCAAATATACTAGACCAACCCGCTGCATTGATGGTAAATGTTCAGGTCGGATGGCCATTCGACTAAAGGAAATTCATTATTGTTGTAGTTGAGTACTTCACCAAATAGGTTAAGGTAGAAGCAATCCTAAAAATAACTAACATCGCTATTACGAGTTTCATCTGAAGGAACATTATTTAATATTTTAGTCTCCTTAAGGTCTTGATCTTAGGTAATAGAACCCAATTTCAAAGTAAAAACATAAAAAATTGGTGTGAAGCTTTATGGATTTGAAAATACTTTACTTCAGTTGAAAATCCTTAGGTCAATGACCTAACTAAAGTAACAAACAGAACTATCCTCAACCATCTCAAAGCTTAACTAGAAGATATAGGATTAAGTTGGGCGGACTTCCTCTCTAGAGTATTGTGGGCGTACAAAACCACCCCTCAAATGGCTACGGCTCACAACCCATATTGTTTGGTCTATGATTCTAAAGTAGTCATCTCATTTAAATTGATACAACACACAACTCGATTCATCAATTTTAATCTAACCAAAAATACATCTGAAAGGAAACTCGACTTGAAAAAAATTGATGAGCTGCGACAAAAAGCTTACAACATGATGCAACGGTATAGATCAAAGATGATAGTGCATTATAACTAAGGCGTTCATCTATGTAGCTTCAAAATTGGTGATCTTATCCTCAAGAAAGTGGAGGTGTTGAAAAATATTGGCAAGCTCGACCCAAAATGGGATGGGCCCTATTCCGTGATCAAAGTGTCAAAGCATAATGCATATTGACTAGCGAATATGAGTGGAAATGAGCTCCCATGACCTTAGAATGCTATAAATTTAAAGAAATTTTATATGTGAAGAGATTTTTAGTATAATATTTATTGTCTCATGGAAACGAAATCTTTAACATCTCTACAACTATCTACTTGTATTACTAGAGCATCCCCCCTAAATTAGAATAAAAGCTAGGTACCTCCAGTCATCCCTATGGTCAACAGTTTGAATTTAGAAATGGATAATCTACCTCTTAGTCAACTAAAACAACTACTTCATGCAACCAAATCGACCATGAAGAATTATTTGGAGTTATGATATTTGTGATCAAATTGTTGTTCATCAACGATCCATATTCCACAAAAATAAATGCATTAAGCAAAAAGCAAATCTTATTAGTACACATTGATGAGTGTAAAATAACATTTCATTCAATTTATAAGCTTTGATTACAACATTACAAAAAAAATAATTGTTGAGCTTAGCAGTTATGCTCCTGGATTGCTCGACCCAGCACCCTCTGCTTGCACAGCTCAGGTGCCCTCATTAATAACCTTATCAAGCTCATCACTCAAAGGAATTGGAAAATTATAGAGCTCTCCACTTTTTTTTCCAGTCGAGTAGCGCAGGGTGGAGCAAAAGTAAGTGTCGGTTAAGATGGTCCTACTTGATCAACCAAAAAAATTATTTTCATGAGAGGGAAGAAACTCAGTAACATCAACTTTCCCATCACGGATCTCAAATCGCAAACTTTGTGGTAAAGTTGAATTCCTTCACCACCTTAGCCAATCTCCTCTCTATCTTGGCATACCTCTTTTGCACCTTAAACATTTGCTCGACCAAATAAGCCCTCTCTTCTATAATTGCCTCATCAGGGTTAATATACTACTTTAGCTGCTCGTCTAGCACTAGGCTTAGTCAATCCTTATCCTTAGGTCAAAAAGTATAGCCCAGGCACTCTAGTTGCTGAACTACTTTATTGAACATACCTCTAGCATCATTGAGAGAGAAGATAATACTGGAATCCTAAAACACCGAGCATAACATGAATTGCTGCATAACGTTTCATCACATAAGTAGCAGCTTCTTGTAAAACTTAGCTTGAGTATCCTGAAGGGCTACATTGTGCCCAATTGCCTGACTAAACTTATAGCTATTTTGAGCATTTATTCTGACCTAGTGCAACAGCTTATCCATCTTGCTATTCTCCATGATTGCATTGATCAACTACATACCCTTCAAAACTAGTTAAGAGTTGGCTTCATGAAGCTCTTTACTTAGTTGCTATAGACTCAAGTTGGGCATTGAGCATTTCAATATCTCTCCCAACCTCTAACTGCTCACGATTGGTTAATGCCAGCTCTAGCCTTTTGTAAAAGTGGTAGCCTAGTTAACTTACATGCAAAGTAAATACCTTCGTGAGTTGACCAGTCAATATCACTCAACCATATATACTAATCGACTAGAAATATACCATATTTAAGTGATAAGCCAGGGCCCTAAGTGCAGCATCCTAGCTCAACTTTACAAATTTCTTCTGGGTGGACGCAAATAGTCCGACCATTATCATTTTCATCTGCATTGCCCCAATTGACGCCACCGTCAGCATAGAGTAAAAATTATGCATGGCTAATGCTGGCTCCATCCTAAATTGAGGAGATGGCAACTTAATGAGCTAGAATAGCACATCATTCTCTCGCTTGCTGAATAGATCATAGATAGTTAGCTAGCTCGATCCCCTAACTCTTCCCTTTTTTTCTTCTATTGTAGTTCTCTTTTGAGTAAGTTTTTCCTGCTTCACCATCAGCCTTTTTCCTTAACCCATAGGGCTGCTACAATCAATCACCACGAGTTAAGCTGGTGACATAATAGGCGATGGTTGCACTACCTGAGGTTGTTCTGCCATGACTAAAGTCGCATCTTTGTGCTCTGCCGTTACTTAACGATGCTCTTTATTTCTTTACATGCACGTTGACACCTCTTGTTAGGCTCAGTTCATTATTTTTTCTCAATCTACAAAATAGAACACCCAACAATGAAAGAACTATTAGAGTTGAACACAAAGATACGCAAATAAGTAAATTTAGAAAAATTAACAGTAACATCTACCTAGTCAACTATCCATTGGTAAGGCTAGCTAGGCTAGTGATAAGCTAGCCAACACCAAACTCCTCTCTTTGACAAACACTAAGGCCTCTATTTGACCAAACTCGACCAAATCCTGAATAAAGGTATTAAGCCAAGTTGGAGTCGAATTACCTAGTATTTTGATAAGACCCATCCACCATTCTCTTGGAATATTGAACCCCCAAACCCTTGAACATATAAAAAATTAAAACCCAAGTTGTCAGTGCTACCTAACCTTTGGGTCTTTAGAAGGTGAAAAAGATTGGAAAAGTTTGAAAAAAAGGTTGGTTGGTCAAATAAATGCATGAGAACTACAAAACTATATATGATCAAGAAATAATTCGATAACAGTTGTGTTATACAAACCTCTAAACTTGTTAGTAGGTCAACTATTGCTTGAGAAAGATGAAACCTAAGGCTACACCTAAAGCTTTCTTGAACATAATAATGCACCCATTGGGAGGTTGATGCATCTTATCTCGAGGTCCCAGTACTATTAGCTTGTACTCGAGAAGGACATGATAGAGCTCTATGATGTGCACAAATTTGATAGAAGTAATTTTGGATGCTATTTTGATGTAGTGATCGGAGGCAAAAAGTCAACCACGGGACATCAGCACCTAATTCAAGCCAACATCTCCTCCAGTAGCAGTACATTCTTTACTTGAACTGTTGGAGGTCGAGCTATCACTCGAAGAACTACTCAATTGTTTATCAAAATCACCCCCATCAAAGCAGAGTTCAATATGACCTTGTAGCCTCACTATCACTTCCTTAGCTACTTACACATCATATACACCCAATATATTTAAGAAAACATTATGCTCAAAAAAGGTTGGGAGAAAAACTTACATAGTCTCGATGAACTCAAAGGAACGGAATAATAGGTAGAAAGCACAATAAATAAAGAACTTAACCAAATGCAAATCAATAAAAGTGAAAATGAAGGTTTTAACTATACCTATTTATAAGCACTAGGGCACAAAAATCCAAACAATTGCAATAATAGCATAGCTATCATTTGGCATTTCATGTGGCTCATTGTAACAGGCGCATTAAATGCACTAAACCTTGATCGATTCCGTAAACCTTTATCAATTAAACCATGTTACTTCTCAATGGTCTATTTCTCAATCCCTCTTGTTGATCATCTTAATCAAAATTTGAAAGTGGAGAGGACCGATGATAAATGAGGGCCCAATAGGCACAACCTAACAACTATCAACCTATGTATAATGGGCGAAGCCTATCTCATGTTTGAGGCCCAAGCTTGGTGTTAACCTCATTCAACCTTCCAGGCTGACTCTGCACTTATGCTTTTTACAACATTGGTTCCACTCGACTAGAGCACACGTCGAACAGATGAGATTGACCAACCCCATAGAAATGTGACAGTAGTTCGTGTTCTAACTTGAACGTCAACCTGGTAGGTCGACTTTCTATAGAGTTTATCTCTACTATATTAAATGCCTCAGCAGGCGATATGCCTATGCATTAATGGTGCATGTCGCCATAGTACTACTAGTTTAGCTATACCAGATTGAAGAGACGCCCTTATGTACTAACTTGCCCCCAAAAGTTGGGGATGAAGCCACCTAAAAAAGTACATTTATAGGAAAAGACCTAAAACTCCCTAAGTAAGGATAGGAGCCCTATCTGCAAGATAAAGGCACCTTGGACATATCTATCATTTGGAGAAGCTATAAATACCCCATAGCCAGCCTCTCATAAGGTATGGCATTCTTCACTAAAAAGCCCTCACTCTGCTACTCTTTCATTTAGTTGATCAAATACTAACTTGAGCATCAGAGTGCCATAGCCGAGGCATCTTAGCTAGTCTAACATTTGCAAGTGATTGTAGGACTTAGCCCAGCTACATTGGAGGCTCATTCACTCGACTAGATATGTTGATTATCAAAATCCTAGCCCAATCCAATAAATACAGCTTTTACCCTCATCAAACTCATAGCTTAGTTATTGAATAATTAAGTGAAAAAAGGAGTTTCATATCAGTAATACAAAGTTAAAATTATAGTTTATTGATAAAGTAATTATATACTCAAAATTAATTTTAAAATAGGAATTAGTAACATGATATGAGGATGAAATTAGAATGTTAAACAAAATATGAAAAAATAAATCATTATGCTCATTCTCATAATTTTTTGTCTAAACATAATTGGATCTTCATATTGTATTTTGCAAGTAGCAGAAAAAAAAAGTGAATAACAACAAAAGTAATTAACCTTTCAAATAATAAATTTTTTTTTTAAAAAAGCAAAATTGGATATATATATATATATATATATATTTGATGGATTAGAAAATATCTAGTGTTATAAACTTATAACATTAATGGGTGTATTCTCTATTGAAATAACCATCTCATATTTTTTTTTCAAACAGAACAAAAAATCAAACAATATATATTGATGAAATAGTATATAAAGTTTTCAAAAATAGTTTGAATTATACATACTTATACATATATATTTACATATATGTGAATGAAAAAATAAAAATTAAATGATATATTTTAAAATTATAAATATTCAAAATATGAAATAAATTTTAAAACAACATTAAAACCAAAGAATTAGATCTCATCCTATAAAATTATAAACTTAGATGAAAAGAGAGAGAGAGAGAGAGAGAGAGAGAGAGAGAGAGAGAGAGAGAGAGAGAGAGAGAATTCGTGACACCCCTAAAAATTTAATTCATAAAATTTAAAAATCATAACTTTAATTTGATAAAAAAAAATTTAGGGGTGAAAACGTAAATAAGAAAGGATCTAATTATAAGAAATTTGAAAGTTTTGGGGGTCAACTTATAAATACTTTAGGTTAATAGGTCAATGTAAGACACTTTTTAGTTAGGGGATTTAAATTGAAACTGAGTAAGAAGTTTGGGAACCAATCTATAATTACAAGAAATTGCCCTTTGATTAGCATTCCTCCCTCCTCCCTCAATTTTTCTTTAATTTCCAGCATGTAACCCCTCAATTTCTCTCCAGCTACCTCTTCTTCAAAGTCGACAAAACTTAAAAGTAGCAACACCAATCTCTTTCTCTCAACTTGAAGATCACAATGGTACCAACTTTTCACATGAACAACTGGTGAAACATCTAGAATTTGAGCTAGAAAATTAGACAGCAACAGAGGTGGCGGATGCAGCATCACCAGTAGTGAAAACTTCATTTTGAGCATGGGTTGTGACGAGCTTAACTCAAGGAACAAACCAGTGTCTTCAATTTTGCAAATTGACCACCAACAATGGAGAATTTGATATGATGGTGAGCGTCGATGTTGGGTGACTTGGTTGGATTTTTTGACTAATTGAGTAGTAAATCTACGGTGAAGCTTGAAATTAACTTAGGCATTTGATTGTACATATTGAGATGCGTCGATTAGTGGTGGCTACATGCAACTCTGGCTGCAGTAGATAGAAGGGGTCTGACGGCTCCAGCGGTCCCAAGATAGAATCTTTCTCTTGTTATGGTGGTCATATATGTGGTGTTGTTTTGTGGTGAAATAGGTTCGTCGATAAAATTAATTGAAAATGGGATTGTTGCCAATTAATTTATATTGTTCTTGTTACTTTACAATTTCTTGCATTTTGAAATGATGTGGGAAGAATATGGTTAGAATTGAGACAATAGATGCATGGTTATGTATGATGTTAGGTGACCCAGATTTGTAAAATATATATAATTCTTGATTAGCTAATGTAATTGGTAACTAAAACCCTATTTTTGTATGTAATGATATATGGAACATAATTTTTAGAGATTAGATTATCATTAATTAGATTTAATAGTTGTAATTATATATCCAACTTTTGTGTAATGTTGCAAGGACTAAATATTAATAGGAATTTGAATGGTTATTGCGTTTTGACTAAATTACTGAGATATGACTTAAACTGTTAAATTAGTAGATATTGACATAGGAAATGATTATCAACTGGAACAAATAAGACCCTTGTAAATATTATAGCACTATTAGCATAATTAGCATGCTACCCTTGCAATATTTTTGGAATTGAGCCCCTAAAATATTGTCTTGATTGGAAGATAACCAATATTGAGAGATAAATAATTTAATTATTATTTAAGAAAAATGATATACAAGTATTTTGACATTAATTATATTCTTTTGAAATAGGTGACGACCAGGAGCTAGGATTGGCAGGGTAGTAGGATGAGGATAGCATTTTCTATGGGAATTAAGGTAAGGGTAAAGCCTATTTTTCTTCTAGGAAGTGAATAATCTTCGATGTTTGAATTCCCTCTATCTATCTATTGAGTTTGATTGTACTTATTTTGGTACCTAGAACTCTTATTGTATTATCCATTATCTGTCGCATATACCCTACAGCCTTGTTGGCTTTTTCTTATTTATATTGATATTTTGGTCTTGTTGACTACTATAGTTTCATACTCCTAGTTAAATCTTTCTATATGTTGTTTATATAGCCTTGCTAGCCAATGTTTTATGAATTGTACCATTTTAATTCATTTCACATAAATAATTTTTATAAGTTATTTTGAAATATATATTATCTATTGGCATTATGTTAAATCACCTTGGGGACGCTTTTGGGAGGTTACTGCCCGTAGGGATACCATGGGTAGGTTGGGCCTGGACTAAGCTCAAAAAGATGATCGGGGGGTATGGTCTGATGGTGGCTAGTCTCTCAGCTAGTACCACTTAAGATCCTAACTTGCAGCTAGTTGGAGGTAGCTATCTACAAAGGATAGGAACTGGTATGTGGCCAACCATGCTATATTTCTACCCAGCCGAGTGCTTAGGTAATAATGTAATAAGGAAAATCTATTTTATTATATTTGTACTCCTTGTTACCGTTTATGTACTATTTTGGGAGTAATAAGGATGGAGTTTCCATTAGTCAGTTAAGTTTTGTATCACATGTGTTATGTTATATCTTGCTTCATGTTGCGAATTATGACATGCTTGTTATTGAATTTTTGCTTGTTGCTAATTTTACTTTCCACAATATTTCCTTGCCTATTTGTTATACACTACCCTTACTAAGTCCTTAAGACTTATCCCCTTTTCTTATCTCTTATTCTTTTCCTAGATAGGACTTGATGAAGGTTGAGGGCTCAATGCTTGCTCGAGTATAGATGTATTTTGTAATAGATTAGGTGCTATGTATGCATGTATAGATTACACCTAATTGTGAGATGTTTTGTAAATGGCTAAGTTGACTTAGACTTTCGATGTATACATATTTGTGCACTTTGGGATGATCTTTTGGGCTTATTGTTAAGCTGCTATCTTTCGAGAGTTAAATGGATTTTAGCTTCTTTAGTTATCTTTTGAATTATGTTTTAAGCTTGAATTGGTAGCACTTTAGCTTAGGACTTCTTCCTAGTTGGGTGTATCATAGAGGTAGTATTAGATCCTAGGTTTGACGATGATCAAGGTAAATGAGTATCAATAGGATTTGTGTTAAGTTTGTGGGATAGAAGGTTAGTTAAGATATAAATTCTTAGGTAAAGTGTTCAATACTAGAACATAGGAGATTATACCTATGGTTGTTGACCGGTCTATAATTTTCACTTTTGAAAAATCAATCATTGGACTTTAGATTAAGGGATTGAACATTGGCTATCTTGTGCATGATTGAAAAATATTTATGTGATTAAGAAAGTTGAAAATGATCTTGACTAGCATTAATGAAATAAACTTATATATTGCAGGATGATGGGAAAACATAGAGAAGGAAAAGAACCTATGAAAGATGAAAGCAATGAATCTTTGCATGAAAGAATTAAAGTTTTAGAACAACAATGAGCAAGATTAGAGAGCAATGCCAAAGATATAAAGATCAGCTTTATGATTTAATTGAGGCTTTGTGGGAAAGGTGAGCGAAGATGTATCATTTAGAAATAATGGTTCAGATGAGAAGTGACACTGTAAGGAGACTGATGGATGAAGTGGATCAAGAAAGTGAAAAGGTAATAATAGTTGAGGGACAAATCGAGAGACTCTGTATGGTATGAGCCCAGATAGAGAAGACTTTTGGGACTTTAGAGATAGATCACCATAAGATTGTTGCAATGACCCAAATGATAATGGATTAAGTCATAATGATGTTGTCACACTATAGGGTGCCATAGATCAAATCATTGGAGTTGGTATAGCATCTAAGGCTAGACCCTCCCAAGTTTGTCCTTCTTTGGAGCCAAGGTAGAGATGGCGTTTTGTATTAAGGAGGTACCCAAAAGGAACCCAGAGCAGCCTCTAGTGGAGGATCCTGAGGGGGATCCCCGATGAGGATCTTGGGGAGATTCCCACATAAGAACCCCTGATTGAGATATTATAGAGGATTAATATGAAAAATGAGTTTCTAGAATTTGAAAAAGATGATGATGATATAGATATGGAGTTAAATAAGGAGAAGCACGAGGATAAGCGTAAAAACATAGAGTTTGACATTACTAGTGTAGAAAAATAGAGTTAAAGGCTCATGCATGTATAAATATGCTTGTAAATATGTATATATGTTTTAGTATTAGCTTTTAGTTGTTAAATTAGAATGTAATAGGCTAAGGATAGCCAAACTAATAGGGAAGCCCTGACCTAAGCTTTGTCATTTTGTTCCATGATAAGGCAAACAGTTAGCTTAGCTAATTTTGGATTTTCACTTTGTATACACCATCGTAAACAATTGCTAAAGCTAACTCAAAATGATATTGAAAGTTTTTATGTTGATTTTCAAATTAATAGACTTCTATTATAATAAAGTTTGTTTAAATCTGTTAAATGTTTTACATGCAAATTTAAGGGATGAAAAAAGAATTGATGATAACCTTAGATATCACTGCACAATCTTGATAAAATCAAAATCAATTTAGAGAAAAGAGTAGCATTGCAGAAGGGTTCTTAGGTGCCTAAAAGGCTTGAGTAGGATAATAAGGAAAGCTACCTGGTGGATGGGCTAATGTACCAATGTTCCTAAATAAGGAGCTACTACTTTACATCAACTAGAAGAAAAGGTTTCACAGGTTTCTTCAATTAATCAACTAGCTGTAGGTCAACCCACAGATACCCTAGTTCCAAATATGACAACGATTTATGCAATTCTACCAACAACAAAGACAAGGTGATGGAGCAAGAAATATGGAAAAGCTTGCTAAAGACTGGGCATTGGAGTAGTTCCTTTACTTCTAGCCTTCAAAATTTCTAGGGAAGCCAGATGATGGAAAGGTTGAAGTATGGATTAAGAACTTGGAGAAGATATTTGGAACCTTATATTACTCGAATAAGTAGAAGGTCTAATATGCTATATTTTTGTTGGATGGTCTTACACACAATTAGTGAAAAATGATAGACTACAGGTGGGTTGCTGAAGGGATTCAATAGACTTGGGAAAACTTTTCCTGGGAGTTCATGGAAAAATAGTACCACTAGTGGCCAAGCATGTAAAGGAGAAAGAATTTATGGATTTAATACAAAAAACATCTTTTGTCAGTTAGCACGAGGCCATATTTAATCGATTAATTTATTATGCGCCCTATATACTTGTAGGTAAAGAGTGAAAAATTTGTAAGTTTAAGGAAGGATTACAATCAGAACTTAGATAGGAATTTGTCACATGTAACCTGTCAAGCTTTAACTGTGCTGTGAGTAAGATACTGTAGGTAGAGTAAAATTGCGAAAAATCTGGAAAATTGAAAACAAAGGGAAAAAAGGAAAAATACCTCCTAGTGGACAAAATAATGCTGGAAAGAAATAGTTGAAATTTCAGAGTGGGGGTGCTAGTCAGTGAGCTTGCTAGGCTAGTGGGGTCACAGATTCAGCTTGAGGGATGGCATTAAAGAAATGTGGATTTTATGGAGGACAAGACCATGAAGAATCTAAATGTTGGAAAAAGTAAGGCAAATTTGTAGGTTGTGGTAGCGATCAACTTTTTATTAGAGATTGCCTCAATAGAAGAAAGCTAACAACTACAGGGAAAGAAAAATAAGTAGTAGGGACCAGTGAAAAACTGAAGGTCTGAGCACGTGCATATGCCCTGATAGAAGAAGAAGTGCCAGACCCTAATGAAGTAGTTGAAAGTGTGGTTTCTATTTATGAAATTAATGGTAATGCTTTATATGATCTTAGAGCTACTCATTCCTTTACGTCTACATCTTTCTCTTATAAGTTGAATGTACAACCTAAAATCATAGCTTATCAAATAGAAGTATAGACACCTTTTGGGATAGGGTTGTTGGTCGATTCTATATACTAGGTACGCTTAGATAGGATTAGGGATATGGAGTATCTTATCAATCTTATAGAAATTCCTATTCAGGAATATGATTTAATACTTGGAATGGATTGGTTGTACTAGTATCTGGCACAAGTGAATTGTTACACTAAGTGTATCACTCTTAGAGATACGACACAAATACCGACATGCTGTTTCACAGATACGATTTCCCCAATACCTATTATATTCGCGATAGAGGCCAGGAAAATTTTGAGAGAAAAAGGATAGGGATTTATAGCATACTTTATCAATAAACCTCAAGACACAAGTAGAATAAAAAAAGTGGAAATAGTTGCTTATTTCCCAAATGTATTTCCAGAGGAGCTAAACTTATTACCACTCAATCGAGAGATAGAGTTAGTTATTCACACTCTTCCCGGTGCCATACCTTTTTCTAAAACCCCCTACTAAATGATGCCTACAGAATTGAAGGAGCTAAAAAATCAAATCCAATAATTATTGGAGAATAAATTCATAAGGCCTAGCACTTCTCCATGGGGAGCTCCAGTTCTATTTGTTAAAAAGAAAGATGAGTCCTTGAGGATGTGTATAGACTATCAAGACCTGAATAAAGTTACTATCAAAGACATATACCCTTGTCACATATGGAGGGGTTATTTGATCTTCTACAAGGATCTACGACCTTCTTAAAGTTGGATTTGAGACTGGGGTATTATCGACTAAAAATTAAGCAAGAAGATATCTCAAAGAGTACGTTCAATTCTTAGTATAGCCATTTTAAGTTTGTAGTAATGCCATTTGGTCTGACCAATACCTCAACAGCTTTCATGGATTTGATGCACCAGATTTTTTATTGTATTTAGATTAGTTTGTACTAATATTCATTAACGATATTTTGGTGTATTAAAAAACCAGGGAGAAGCATGTAAAGTACTTACACATGATTTTAAGAACTCTATGGGTAAACAAGCTATATGTAAAGTTCAGTGAGTGTGAATTCTGGTTAGAGAAAGTAGCCTTCTTGGGACATATTATATCTCAAGATAGGGTAGAGGTCTATCACTCTAAGATAGAGGCAATAGTCATCTAGAAAAGACTTGAGAATGTAATTGAAGTTTGCAGATTTTTGGGACTTGTTGGCTATTATTAGATATTTGTACAAGATTTTTCTAAGATAATCATCTGTTGACTAAGAAGACTTAGCATGATCACTTGTTTCATTGGAACAAGGAGAGTGAGAAGTGTTTCCAAGAATTAGAGAAAAGAATGACCTCAACTCCAATTTTAGCACTTCCCAAAGGATTAGAAGATTTTGTTGTTTACACAGATGTATCTAAAGAAGGACTTGTTTGCAAAATGGTGAGTTATCACATGTGTGCTAGAAAAATAACACCACACGAGAAAAATTACCAACTCATGACTTGGAGCTAATTGCGATGATTTTCGCATTGGCAAGATAGAGACACTATCTCTATGGGGCCATTTTCAAAGTATATACTAATCATAAAAGTCTTAGGTATTTACACTCCTAAAAGGACTTGAACATTTAATAGTGAAGGTAGATAGAATATATGGAAGATTACAATTTCTTTATCATCTACCATCTGGGAAAAATGAGTGTAGTGGCAAATACTTTAAGACAAAAGGCCGAGATGACCCACATGTTGGGAATCGGAGCATCAAAAAATCCAAGGATAGATACAATGATAAGAATGAAACAACAAAGCTGGATCGAAGGAGTAAATGTGCAGCCATAGCTATATGATGAAATACAATGAGCTTAGACTAATGATAGTTGGATACAAAAATAGAGAAAAGTAGTTGGGAGTTCTATAAAGTTTAAATTCAGTATCGATAGTCAAGGCACTCTCTTATTTCATCGGAGAATCTATGTACCACAGAGATGAAAAGAAGACTATTGGAAAAGGCACACAAAGTGATATAAGCAGTACAACCAAAAGGCAAAAAACGGTATCGAGATTAGAAAAAATAATTCTAGTGGAATGGGAGAAAGAAAAATGTTACAAACTACGTGCAAAAATGCCTAACCCACCGATTCATAAAAATCGAGCATTAGCACCTATCAAGGTTGCGACAAACACTTTCGATCCTCGATTGGAAATTGGAGCAGGTAACTATAGACTTTGTGACCAGTCTACCAATGGCTTAAGTAGGATATGACAGTATTTAGGTAATAATAGACCAATTAACAAAGTTTGCACATTTTTTACTAGTCGAAACACACAATAAGGTCGAAAAGCTAGCAGAGTTATTCATTAGGAAAATCATCTAATTACATGGAATCCCAACCAGTATTATGTCAGATTGAGATCTAAAGTTCGCCTAGAGACTTTGGAAGAGTTTACAAGAACATGGTAAGAATTCAACTCTGTTGCTCATCCTTAGACAAATGGTTAGTTTAGATATTGGAAGACATGCCATGGTTTGTATTTTAGATTTTGGTGTGAGCTGGAATAGACACCTTCCTCTAATAGAATTTGCTTACAATAATAGCTATAGTTTACCCATCAAATAGCCTTGTGTAAAGCATTACATGATAGAAAATGTCGATCTCCATTACATTGGGCCCTCAAAGAGCACATAAGTAATGCTGATAAGTCCTTGGGAACCTTAAGGTCAAAACTACTTCAATAGACTATTACGAAGGTACAAATGATTAAATAGAAAATAAAAACAACCCAAGATCAGCAAAAACGCTCTGCAGACAAGCAGAGAAAGGACTTATAATTTGAAGTTGGTGATCTAGTGTTCCTCAAAGTATCCCCGGTAAAGAGTATTCGAAGGATTGAAAAAGGTGGAAAGCTTATCCCAAGATATGTTGGTCATTATGAGATATGTAAAAGAATTAGACTAGTAGCTTACCGATTGGTGCACAAGGATTAACAACTTTTAAATTTCTTGCAATTAGATCATTTCCTATTTACATTTTCGCCTCTCATTTTTTTTTATCAAATTAAAATTATAATTTTTAATTTTACCAATTAAATTTTTAGGGGTGCTACAATCCTCCCCCTCTTAAAAAATTTTGGTCCACAGATTCTCATTTGACCATCGAAAAAATTTAGGATACTATTGGCACATGTATTCTTCTCGCTTTCGGGTCACTTTTTCTATGTTGTATTGATGTTGGAATAGTGCCCTGCAAGTCAATTGGTTGGCCTTGTAAACTATTTTCTTGTAAGATAATTAATTGGATGATATTCATTATATGGCTATCTTTATCTTACACTCTTTATTTACTTCACTTGCATTTGGATGAAACCCTTAGATCACTTATGACTATGGGACTTGGTTTGGTGACCATGGAATAACTCTCACAAGGTCATGATCTTAGATCTTCCAAGTCATAGGATCTTATGAGACAGGGCATCTAAGATCTGGATAGACTTGCACTAATGATGTATAAATCTAAAGGTTGGAGATTGTACCATTCCATGAGCAACTGTATGAGATACGGGTGCATGTTAGTAAGTGCTTATTAGAGAACAAGGCACTAAAGACCTATTAGAGAATCTACTAGATAGCCATAGTAGCAAGTCAGTAGTGGCTAGTTCTCTTGCTTATACTAGAAACATGCTTTGACTCTTTAACCACCTAGCGGGTCTTTGACTCTTTGACCACTAATAATCTTATGTCTGGTCCTCATGCTTTTACTCATCTTTGACCACCTAGTAGGTCTTTTGGGTTGAGATTGGGTACGAGCTACTTGGCATGGAGGCTTTTGAGATCCAAGATAGAATTCAACTCTTTGTCTTTGTGTAGGGCGAATGCATTTCTATGTGTTCCAAAATGATTGATTCTAATAAATCCTTGTGCAAAATGATGTGACAATTTGGGAAGGCGTTTCCAAAGATGAGGTCACAAAGGGAATCGAATATTAAGAATAGAAACATAGTATTGAAGCTATTAGAGAGCCAATAAATTTCTTGTCCTAGACCTCTTTCGGGAGATAAGAGACGAAAGGACCATATTTGCATGGTACACGTAATGCTAGAATGGTTTTTCAAGAGCATTAATTTAAGTCAATTACTTGGGCTCCATGGACTTGAGGTTGGACATCAACCATAGAGATTGGATACTCTTCAATTAATGAGATTAATTGAATTAAGTCGCTTAATTTAAAAGAGTTTAAGCTAAAGTGAATATTTGATATTCCAAAAGTCAAAAGGAGTTGTGAGCCCATGTATAATGAATGGTAGAACCTAATGGATCACACACAAAAGCTAATGACATGGTCTATTGAAGGAAGGAGAATTTTCTAAAAGTTAGAAAATTCAAGATTGATTTTTGGAGGAGGTAAAATTGTAGTCATTTTAGCTTGATCAATTTTAATGTTAAATTGGTCAAATTAATTTAGGAGTTAATTAAGATCAATTAATTAAAGGTTAATTAATTGATGTCACATAAATATCAATTGATCAAAATTAATTTAAGGGTTGAGTTAATTTTGACTAACTTAAATTGTTAAGCGCTTTGACTTAAGAGTTAAGTCCAATAATCATTAATTAAATTAAAGTGTTTAATTTATTTAAGTTGGAGAGATAAGTTTTGGGAGAATTATTAAATGAAGATTTCATTTAATAAGAATTAGAATCTAATTGCAAGACATTTCATTAGATGAAATTTGTGCTTCAATTAAATTCACTAATCACAAAGTTAGTGGCCACCTAAGCAAGGGGCACTTGGCATCACCTCCTTGTGGGAGGGGTTTGACCACTCCAATATATGGATATGGTAGAGTGGCTGACCAGAGGCATGTGAGGTGTGCACATTTTGTGTGATTTTCTCCCAACAATATTGTGTAGTGAGAATCTAAGTTGTTAGCCTCCCATCACTCTCTCCTTCTCCCTCCTCCTTCCACCTCAATATTCACAGCTTTTCTCCCCTCATTCTATAAATATTTTCCATCCGTTCTGTATAGAATAGGCCATAGATTTGGTGTGTGGACGTTTGCATTAGAGGCAATCTATTTTCGTTGCTTTTGCTCTTGACTAGAGCAGTTTCTGGCAGCCGGTTTATGCTTCTTTTGGGAGTACCTCTGGTATTCTGATCAATCTGAAATTTGGAATGAAGAATCTTAAAATGGTTGAGAATTTTCAATAAAAATTTCAGCCAAAACGGAGGAGTCCATCTTTTGGCAAATCAGAGGTGATTTTGCTATGCCGGTGAAGTGCTTGTTTGATGGTTGAAGAGAGTTTTCTTGCTCTTCAAATTTTCTGCTTTCACCTAGATATTTTTCTCTTGTAAATATGAATCCTATGCATTTATAGATCCTTTTGGTGTTTTGGGGGCTAGTTTATTCAATTTATTTTTTGAAAATATTTGGATCATAGTGCCACACTAACCTTCAATTGAGCTATAGTACTTTTACTTGAGGAATCCTTTGATTCCTAAGCTCTCAAAATTTTCTATCCAAGATGCGAATTGGTTTCTCTTCATAGGTCAATTCCTTTCCAATGGTATGTTTTCTTATGAAATAATGTGCAAGGGGTTAGGATGATATTTCTGAAATTGTGAAACATGAAAGACGTGTATTCCAATTAATCCTTATGGTAGTACCAATTGGTAAGCTACTAGTCCAATTCTTTCACATATCTCATCAAGGCCGACATATCTCAGGCTAAGCTTTTTACCTTTTTCAATCTTTTGGATACACATTTTCAAGGATACTTTGAGGAACAATTTGGAGCTCAATCACCATAAAACAACAACACCACACATGCAATCATCATGATGAGACAAAAATTTTATCTTGGAATTGCTGGAGCTATTGACACCCACCATCCACCACATCGAAGTTGTGCACGACTATCACCAATCGACGTGTCTCAACAAATACAGTTAAATGCCCAAGTTAATTTCAAGCTTTACTATAAATTTATTACTCAATTAGCCAAAAATGCAATTGGACCACCTGATGTTGTTGCTCACTACTTCATCAAATTCTTCTATGCTGGTGGTCCATTCACAAAATTGAAGACACCGGTTTGTTCCTTAAGTTAAGCCCATCAAACCCACTACTCAAAGTCAAGTTTCCACCGTTGGTAACACTGTGCTCGCCACCTCCACTGCTGCCCAATTTTCTCGCTCAAATCTCAGCTTTCTACTAGCTATTTTCATGAAAGGTTGGCACTAATGTGTTCCTTGAGATGAAAGAAAGAGAACAGTATAGCTACTTTTGAGTTTTGTTGGCTTTAGAAAGGAGATCATCAAAGAGGAGTGAAGAGGTTGCATGCAGAAAATTAAAGAAAAATAGAGGGGAAAATGCTATTAAAAGGGTAATTTCTTGTAATTACAAATTGGTCCCTAAAATTCTTACTCAGTTTCAACTTAAATACCCCACCTAATAAGTGCCTTACATTGATTAGAACAAATAACACCCTCATAAATATTATAGTGTTATTAGTATAATTAGCATGTTACCTTTACAATATTTTCATAATCGAGCCCCTAAAATATTGTATTAATTGGAAAATAATTGATATTAAGAGATTTAACTATTGACATTAAGTATGTTCTTTTGAAATAGGTGATGAGTAGGAGCTAGGATTTGTGTGTTAATAGGATAAAGAATGCATCATTTTGTGTGGGAATTAAGATGAGGGTAAAGCCTATCTTTCTTCTGGGAAGTGAATGATCTTCGACATTTGAATTCCCCATATCTATTGTTAAGTTTGATTGTACTCATTCTTCTTCCCAGAACTCCTATTGTGTTATCCGTTATCTATCCTATACACCTTATAGCTTTGTCGGCTTTTCCCTATTTGCATTGATATTTTTATCTTGCTAACCACTTTTATTTTGTACTTCTGGTTAAATCACTTTGTATGCAATTTACATAGCCTTGTCGACTAATGTTTTATGGATTGTACCATTTTGATCTGTTTCACATAAATGTTTCTAATCAGTTATTTTGAAATAAGTATTATTTGTTGGCATTATGTTAAGTCACCTTGAGGATGCTGTTCGGGGGTTACGCTAGTAGAGACACCATGGGATAGGTTAAGCTATAGACTAGGTTTAAAAAGATGACCAGGCGATATAGACCGATGGTGGTTGGTCTCTCAGCTAGTACCTACTTAAGATCCTGACTTGAAGATAATTGGTGGTAGCTGTCTGTGAGTGATAGGATCTGGCATGTGAGTAATAAGATTTGACATATGGCCAACTATGCCATGTGTCTACCAAGCCGAGTGCTAGGGTACAAAGCCCTATGCTTGGATAATGGAGTAATAAGGAAAATCTGTTATGTTATATTCTTACTCCATTATTACTATTTATCTGTTGTTCTGAGAGCAATAAGGATGGAGTTGCCAACAATTTGTTAAGTTTTATATCACATGTGTTATGTTATATCGTTGACTCGTGTTGTAAATTTTGACATGCTCGCTATTGAAATTTTTCTTGTTGCTAATTTTACTTTCCACAATATTTCCTTGTTTATTTGTTATACGCTCCCCTCACTAAGCCCTTAGGACTTACTTCTTTCTGTTATATGTTATTCTTTTCTTAAATAGGACTTGATGAAGGTTGAGGACTAGAGGCTTATCTGAGTACGGACATATTTTGTAAAAGTTTAGGTGATATGTATGTATATATAGATTACACCTAATCATGACTCTTTAACTTATGGATGTTTTGTAAATGGCTAAGTTTGACTTAGATTTTTAATGTGTACCTATTTGTGCACTTTGGGATGATCTTTTAGGTTTATTGTCGAGCTGCTATCTTTTGAAGTTTTGGTGGACTATAGCTTCTTTAGTTATCTTTTGAATTATGTTTTAAGTTTGAATTGGTGGCACCTTAGCTTAAGACTCATTCCTAGTTAGGGGTGCCACAGAATTTAAAAATGAACTACAAAATTTAACAAATAAATTGATAACTTGATTCAAAGAATAAGTAAAAAAATACTAAATGCATAAAATTTTAAATAAAATAAAATTTAAATGATAAAATGTATCAATAATTGAATAGAAAAATGTAACTAATAAAAATTGATGATGGTATGATCTGCTTGGTGATGAATTGGGCTTCATTTCAATGTAATCAACTAGAAGAGAGGTCAAAAAAGAGTGTAAGGATTTAGTTGGGTCGAGTCCTGCAACTAAAAGCACACATCAGGCTAGCCAAGGCATCCTAACTATGGCACTCCAATGCTTAAGTTAATACTTATTCAACTAGATAATAGAGTAGTAGAGTGAGGGCTTAAGTGATAATAAGCGTACCTTACTGAAAGGTGGTAATGGGATATATATAGCCTTTTTGGAGAGATTGATATATCAATGATGCCCTTGTTTGTACAAAGAGGGCCTTTGTCCTCACTTTGGGACTTTTAGGTCTTCTTCTTTTTATGTATTATTTCAGGTGGCACCTTCTTCAACTCTATAAGACATGGCGATACGATAAAGGTGTGCTCTACTTTGGTGCTAAAGAAGGGTGGTACAGGAGGTGGCATGCACCATTAATACAGAGGCATGCCACCTGTTAGAGCATTTAATGTGGTAAAGAGATGGATGCAATGTATTCAATGTGACTATGATTGGTGGCGTAGAGCTACTCTAAACTACTCTCCTAAGGTCGAGATATATCCTTATCTGTGAGTTATTTATGTGTACTCTGATTGAGGTGATAAGACTTTATTGGACTTAAATATCTTTCTGATTGAGAAGCTGAATGGTCATTCTTAAGTTGATCAACCACACTCTGGTCTACCAGGCCATGTGTCGATACTCATGCTAGTGGAATAGCCCAATAAGGGCTTGGGCCTAGTTGATTACTTGGTTAGCCTGAGCTAATATTGGTTATTCAATGTCACATCTTTTACCTGGTCGAGTGTTAGTGGGTTAGGCTTGTTAGGTTATTGCATATCATGAGTTCTCCTACTCTTGAGTTTTGATCAAGCTGTTCGATGAGAAGGAAAAGGGAATAGCTTACTTGAGTGATTAGAATACATTTAATAAGGGAGTCAATATGTTGAAAATATTTAAATTTCAAAAATCAACTAGGGTTTTTGCGCATTTAATGTGATAGTTACATTAGGTAACGCGGATAATCAACTAATGGATGCATAATAATTACCTGATAATTGGTCATTTTAGCTGGTTAAGTTACCTATTGGTAGGGGTCTATAAATAGTAAGGTGAAAAATTTTCATTTCAAACTTTTACAACAACTTAGAGGTTGAGCTCTATAATTTATTACTCCTTGCGCTAGACGAATTTCCTCTATTCTTGTAATTTGCATAAGTTTTCTTCAATCTTGAGCAAATTTACTCTTCTTTATTTCTCCTCAAATATCATATAGCAAATATGTTTAAAGTTTTTAGGGAGAATAGTAATAAGGGAAATAATAGTAAGGAGATGAGGTCAAATATAGGTTCGACTAGAGGGGTAGACAACTTGACTAGCAGAGCTAATGAGTTTTCTAGAGATAGCTCAAGCTCTTATAGTAGTTAGAGTGATACTTATGTTGATGTTTGGATTAAGGCTGGGCAAAGTCAACCTCCCGTGTCTCACGATAAGTTATTCACCACTGATCATTATAGCAAAATAATATCTAAGATCAAAGATAGGGATTTAGAATTAATTAGGCAGTTATCTCACATCTTTTTAGAGTTTGAGTTGATTTTCCCCAGGCCTACGGATAGAATGCATCGACCTCCAAATGGTTACTTGACAATTTTCAAGGATGCCCTTAAGTGTGGGCTTAAATTTCCCCTAGCGTAAGTTGTGGTTAACCTACTTGTAGGTCTCCAGGTCTGCATCACCTAATTATTTTCCAACTATTTCTCAATTCTTTACAGCTTCATCATTTTAATGGCCCTACATGACCAACCACTTTATTTTGCCAATTTTAGTAATCTCTTCCACCTCTTGATGTCCTAAAAGTCAGATGCATAGAGGAGTCGAGCTTTTATTATCTTATAACCCACCCTCATCAAAAGTTCTTAGTAACCCCATCTTCTTCATATGGCCAAGCATGGAAAAAATTCTATTTCTTTGTACGAGCCTTAGAAGGGGGGCTTGGGTTCAATATCCCTATGAGGTGCTAAGGGGGCACATCAAGATACTTGGGAATGAGAATCTTACCTGGCCCAATACCTTCATTCAAGATTTAGTTCAATTTAGCCCAATGGAAATGTCAAGGTACATCGAGGAAAGAAACTTCGTGTTGGTAAGCTTACTGCCTACTTAGCTGGATTTGCTAGCTAATGCTCGACTAGGTAGATATCCTTATTAATTTTTGGCAAATTTTTCTTTTAAACTCTTTGGTCAATACTAATGTGTTTGTTTTTGAGTAATTTCAAATTGAGCTGAAATTATAAACTACACTCATCAGCAAGCGATGGCTTGACAACAAAGGGCGCAAAAGCACCGTTAAGCGACTGCTCATTAGGCTGTGCATCAACCCACCCAACTAGTACCTATTGAGACAAGCAACTCTATATCTTGACAAAAGAGGTTTGCTATCAAGAAACTTGCTCTTCCTTGAAAGAAGACTACAGTTAACAAAAGAAAAAAAAGGGCTAATGAGCCTTCATTGTTCGAGTCCCAACTTGATAACGATTTATTCTCGCTACCCAATTTTCTTTTTCCTAGATTTAGGATTAACATCCAGGTTCAAAATGTGGTGTTGATAATAAGAGCAGGGTCAACTGGAGGTGGCCCCATGAAAGTGCTAATGGCTAGACTTTTTATGTCCATTCAAAAGAAAATATTGGGGATGAGCCACCCAAAAGCCCTAAATGCATTCGTATATCACGCGAACACGGTAAATGTCTAGTTGAGTTTTGTTTGTTTTATCAATGTTTATGTTTAAAATTTTCAACCAAACTTGTTCCTGTCGCAGGTCAACCAAAATGGGCTACCCTTTTTTATTGAAGGTCTGAGTTGGCCCTTGGTGATCGGGAAAAGCTCCAAAAAGAGCAAAAAAATGTTAAAATGGCTAAAACTAAGCTCGACTTAATGTAGTTGAGAATCGACTCATTGACCAAACAGGTTGAAGAGAAAGACGCACAACTATTGTTGCTATGACTGAGAAGAGCAGCGTGGAAGAGTTGCCGTAGAAAGCTAGATTGGAGGTAGATGCAGCATAGAACGCTGGTCAGGCACATAGATATAATAACATAACTTAGTATGCTCAAGATGAGTTTTTCCAAATACTGCTAAGCATACACAAATAGGCAATTCAGCAATTTATGTTGTGTCTTACATTTTAAGACGCCAGTATCATCTAGTTGATGATATAAAAAAAGCCTTTAACAAGCTATGAAGCAGCTTAAGTTCCTAGGCTATTAATTCCGACTTGAGAAAAAGAAACTCATTAATGTACTATAAATTGAGTAGCTTGAGGATTATCCCGATAACCCACATGTTGATGAGAATGCACCTGCAAAAGTAGCTATGACTATTATCCACTTAAAGGTAGTTAAGGTGGTGAAGGAGTTCACTTTTGTGAACGATTTTACCTTCGACATCAATGATGACAAAGTTGACACTGCAACTTATTTCCCTCTTACTAAATGAACATTTTTTATCGAGGAAGTAGGTCCTTCTCAACCTGGGGGTGCGGCCAAATCAGTACTAGACCAGCACCTGAGTAGAAAGTCAAAGGTCCTTCGATTATTATTCACATGCCTTCTAGTACTAAGCTCAACCACATTGTTGATGAGGTAGGAACAACTCAAGGTTGTGGAAATGAGGAAGTTGGGTCGAGCTGAGACTGCATCTATTTTTGTTTTTTCATTTTGTTCAATTAACATGCTCTACAAGGCATTTGAAATAATTTGATGTAGTTCAATACCTTTTCATCGATTTATCTAGAATTTTTTTGTGATCTATAAAATCTCAACTTTTGTTTATATCTCATCGATCTCTTTAATTTGATTACTAGATTGAATGAAGGAATTGAACTTTTCTTTCAACTTACTTGTTGAATAGTGTAATCCCTTAATAAAAAGGTTGTTTGTATTTAATTGGCTTAGAACCAAGTTAGTCATCGATTATGAGGTCAACCTAAAAAGAATTAATTGAATAGATCCTAAGATATTTATATCAACTTGATCTATTTAAAATTGGTTTTAAAGTTGCCTTCATAGTTGACTGCTAGGTCAATCTCAAGACATTTTCTTTGCAATCAAACTAATAGGCTTAGATCCCTGGTCAATAATGGGTTCAACCTCTTTGAACTGAATTCAAATTGTTGTGTTACATTTCTATTGTAACATGCACATGTATTGAGCAACGTTAATCATACGCATTAACTACAAGGTTGATTTTAGATTATCCCATGTATTACGTGATTAGGCTAGTTGCAATGATCATGGTTTGGTAATATTTTGCGATCAACCACGGGGTCGACATTAGATGATTTACTCATTTATTAAGTTAGGCTAAAAATGATGGTTGCAGCTTGCAATCAATTTGTAGCCAATTAAAGGGTCGACTTTAAATGATTAACTCATTTATTAAGTTAGGCCATAAGCCATAGTTGTGGTTTTGAAATTGAATTAAGGTTGACTATGAGGTTGCCATTAAACTATTAATACGTTCATTAAGTTAGGCCATAAGCTATAATTATGGTTTCAAAACCAAATTGAGGTTGACTATTGATCACTATAAATGGTTTTCCCCATTTGTTAAGTAATTGGGGCTAGAAGCCACAGTTGTTGGTAAGAGTAAGTGGCTTTCCAAATTTAAGTTATCTTTATTGATTTGAAACCAAATTACAAAACAGTTGATTGGAGACATTTTTCTCTTTACATATAAAACGTTTTCAAATTCACTGCATTCCATGGTTAAGACAGCTCATTATTGTCTATGTCAGCTAGTCAATAAGAGTTGAACTTTGTTATTTTGACTACTGCGTAGGGACTCTCCCATTTTGGGTCAAGTTTACTAATATTTTTTTAGACTTTAACTTTTTTGAAGACAAGGTCTCCAACCTTAGGGCTTCTTGGTCAAACACCATTGTTGTAGTGTTAGGCTATCTTTGACCTATACCTCTGCATCATTATGTACGCTTGTTGATACAGCTCATCGATTATCTCAAGATTGAACTATCTTTTAGATGCATTCCTGATTGAGTTATAATGGATTACTCAAGCTGTGTGTTTATCAACTTTATCTAGGCCACTGCTTTTGATCCGTAAACCAAACTGTAAGGGTTGTAGCCCATGGCAGTCTTAAGGGTGGTCTTATACACCCATAAGACCTAGGGAGGTCATTTGCCTAGCTTGCTCTAGATCCTTCAAGTTAAGCCTTAATGTGGTGTAAAATAGTCAAGTTTGTGGTTTTAGTTTGCCCATTGACCTAAAAGTTCTCAATCGAGATGAAACATTATTGAATTCCCAAGCTTTCATGCTAGTTCATCATGCTCCTACTTTGGAATTGTATCCCATTGTCTGATATCAATACTTTGGGCAAATCAAAGTGATAGATAATATTTTTCCATAGAAAGCTTCTAATGGCTGCATTAGTTATCTTTGAGACCGTCTCCACTTCAACCTATTTCATGAAGTATTCAACTGCAATAATCATGAATTTTTTTTTACCCATAGTTTTTGGGAAAAAATCAATTAAGTCAAATAGCCATATGATTTAAACTAGTGCTAGCATTGATATAGGTTGGTGACGTATGTTTGAGTGGACTTGGAAAAATGGGCATTTTCTTGGTGAAACTGGCTGCATCTTTTAGAAAAATTGACCAAAAATATCCATACCTGATGACTTTTGGGCTAATGTTCATCCTTCAGAGTGATTACTGTGGATACCTGAATAGACCTCTTATAAGACTTCCAGAGCCTGTTTTGATTTTAAGCACCTGAATGGTGGTCCAAAAAGAGATGTTCTATAAAGCTGACCATACTCGTTGAGATTGACCTTTGCTGCTCGACCTCTGAATCTGCATGCTTCTATTTTATTCCTGGGCACTCTATCTTTCCTTAGGTAAGCTTTTATTTCATCCTACTAAGAAGAAGTTGACTCTTGGATTTGCTTATTAGGTTCTGGCTAAGATCGTCGATGGTAGGTTTGTCGAAGACTAAGAATGTAATAATTTTATCTTTCGTTCCTTCTGTCTAGCTGGCAAATTTTGATAGGGCATCTGTTATTTCATTTTTTGATCTTAGGATTTAGTGGAGGGTGAACTTTTTAAACTACTGTTGCAACTCTTTAACCTCAACCTCTTTAGCCTCAAAATTTCATTCAAACTATTTCGCGACCAGCTGGGAGTTAGTAATGGCTGCTAGCTACTTGACATCCTCATTCTAGCAAAAAGTGCCTCATACTCAGCTTTATTATTAGTGATAGGGTAGTCGGGTTTAATGGTGAAGTCATACTTCTCAGCCTACGAAGAATACAGAGAAATACCTTTCCTTCCTCTTAAGGAAGTTGTTGATCCATTGATATGTAAAGTCTAGATAAGTGAATCTTGGTCGAGTTTTTTTAGCAAGTCAAGACATTATGCTATAAAGTTTGCTAATACTTAGCTTTTATGACAATTTAAGGTTGAAAAGTGATGTCAAATTTTCCTAACTCGGTGGCCACCTGAAAAGTGATGTCAAATTCCATAGCACTTGTCATAATGGCTGATTCATTAGGATTACAATATAATGGATTAAAAATAAGGTTTTAACTTCTTAGATGTTATATCCAAAGCTAGAGCAAACTTTTCAATCTCAATGTAATTATGTCCTGGGCTTTGCAATGCTTTGCTGCTATAATATACAAGCCAGTGAGTGCCATGTCTAGTCGAGACAAAAATAGAGTTGATTACTACTAATAAGATGCTAGATAAATATGCAAGACCTCTTCGGCCTTCAGTTTAGCTAGCATCAATAGTGCTAATAAGTATTATTTTAATTTAACCAAGGCTTGGTCATATTGTTCCCTCCATTAGAAATTCCTTGTATTTCTAAGGATCCTGAAGAAAAATAAACTTTTGTCAGCTAATCGAGTAATGAATTGACCTAGGGCTATGATCCTTCCAACCAAATGCTGTACATCTTTAACTGTTTGAGGTGGTGAGATGTCTAGAATTACTTAGATTTTTGTGAGTTTGCTTCCATACCCTTCTAACTAACTATGTATCCTAAGAATTTTCCCCTCTCAACCCGAATGTGCATTTGTTAGGATTAAGCTTCATACCAAATGCTATCAATATTGAAAAAGTATGATTGAGGTTGACTAAGTGGTTTTGCTCTTCTTTTTTTTTGTTTTAGCAATCATGTCATTAACATGGACCTCTATGGTCCTTTTGATCTAATTTTTAACCATATTATTCATAAGTCTTTGGTAGGTTACACTTACATTCTTAAGCCTAAAAGGTATGACTGGAAAATAATATAAACCATTGTGGACCTCGAAAGAGGTCTTATCCCTATCTTCAGAGGCCATAAAAATTTGATAATAACCCTAGAATGCATCCATCATACCTAAAAGATCACAACCAGTAGTAAAATCAACTAATAAATCTATACAAGGCAGCGAGTAAAGGTCTTTAGGACAAACTTTATCTAAATTAGTAAAGTCATTACACGTTCTCTATTTTCCCTCATTCTTAGGGACAAGAACTCTATTACAAAGCCAATTAGGATATTGAATTTATATAATGTAACCTATCTCTAAGTGCTTGTTGATCTCATCCTCAATAATTTAGCATCTTTTAGCATTGAAGATCTTGATCTTCTGCTTAATTGGCTTGAATGAGGGGTTCACATTCGGATGGTGTAGATAATGATGCTAGGGTCAATTCCCTAGAGGTCAGTAGCTTTTTAGGTAAAAACATTAATGTTCTTTTTGAGGAAATCAACCATTGAACATTCTATGCTACTTTCCAGATTTATCCCAATCCTTGTAATCTTGTCGAGATTTCCAAGTTCAAGCTCTATAGAATTAAACTCCTCAATCAGTTCGACCTTAGTCCTCTCCAGTTTTCTCTTTTTGCTCTGCTGTCATTCTTTAGGTTTCATTACTTAAACGTCTTTAGTTGAATCTTCTACTCACTTACCTCAACCAATATGGTGTAGTATTGCCAAGCTTTCTTCATATTATAAAGTAATTCACCAATCCTAACAACTATTGGAAACTTGACCTTTACATGGTAGGTCAAGATAATGGCGCTAAAGTTATTCAATATTGGTTGCCTAATTATGGCATTATAATCAAAGGGTGTATCAACAACCAGATAGTTGACCATGAGTGTCCTTCGTTAGGGCACTTCACTAAATGAGGTAGATAGATTTATGGATCCTTCAGAAATGATCTTGAGTCCTCCAAACTAAAAAGGTGCATATTGGCTCAAACTTTAGTTTTACTACATTCATCCTCTTCAATGTCGACAAGAAAATTATACTTGTGGAGCTAGCTTTGTCGACTAGAACATTTCTAACCTCAAAGTTAGCAATCATAACTAACATAATAAAAAGGAAATCCAACTTATTGTCAACTCTTTGGTTCTTAATGTGTGAGAGGTTGGAGTCAAAAAAAGAAATAAGTTCTACACTGGTGGAGAGTTGGAAAACAATATTGACTAAGGAAGATTTAGTCAATTCCAACCTCCTTTAGTTCTATCTTTTAGCTGATTTGGAGTCTTCTCTTGTCGAGCCTTCAATAATGGTGTCGATCATGCCATTAAGGGTTAGGCATGGATTATTAGTTGGATTCTTTCTCTTATCCTTTTTCCTTGGGCTAACCGACCTTTTTTATGGAGAGTCTAGTTAGTTTAGCTTATCTCTTGTCTGGTCTTCTTATTGATAAATTTCTTCAGATATCTTTGTCCAATTAGCCTCTCAATCTCATTATGCATATTGAAATAATCTTTGGTGCCATGCCTTTTTAGTCTATGGAAGTGATAATATTTTTTCAATATCTTGATAACCTTAATCTCAGTTAGTTTCTTAGGCTTTTTGAAAAGGTTATCATGCTGAATGGCAAAATAGTTCCTTCTTCCTAGCAATATTTAGTGTGCTGTAGTTATGAAATCTTTTGATAAGAGATCAATAACCATCTTGGTGTTGTGTATTATCAATTTCCTTGGCTTTCTTCTTACCATTTTCTAGGTTGCCATATTTCAATTTGTTCATGTCTTCCTAGTTCATGTATCTCTCAGTGAGGTCAAATAGCTCTTTTATTATCCTCGGTCTCTTTCTGAGCTGCATATTAGTGCACTCCTTATGTCTATGACCCAGGAACAACATATCAATTTAAAATTCTATTTGGGGTCTATAAATCTTTAAAACTATGCGTTAAATCTAGTGAAAAAAATCTTGTAAAGACTCTCCCTTGTTCTGCATAACCATATGCAAATAGGTGCAAGGGAGTTTAGCTTTCCTTTAGTTGACGAACTGGTGGAAGAAATTATCACAATGCTGGTTGTATAAAAAAATAGATACTAGCTCTAGCTTAACAAACTAATCAAGTGCTAGACCCTAGAATGTGTTGACTACATCGTTGCATAGATGTACGCATTATGCCTGTGGAACTGCACTATGTGTTCAAATTAGAGTAAGTACTCATTTGGGTTAGTTGAGCCTTTATCTTGGGACAGACCAATTAGGACATTCGCATCGACACTATGCATTCTTCAATTATCTCCTAGTTGATTGGTGACTCTCGCTCGTGGCAGAGTAGAGATGCACTGTCATGTTGAAGATTTTTTTTTTTGTTTCTCCTCAAAATTCCTCGAGGCGTCTATTCAGTTGTTGCACTTGATATGGCACTTCCTCCCATTCTTTTTGATTAGCTTAAGATAAATTTCTATTCACTTAAGGTCTTTATTGCTCAACTTTATTGCGTTGCTAAGCTCAAATAAGTTGAGTGAGGTGACCTACAGAATCGATTTCTTTTTCTCGAGGGTTTGGTCAGGTTTCTACTCATGGGAAACAACTTTGGCTATCCTTTCATTAAATAGGGGGATGTCATGTCTCTTGTCTGCCCATATTCTCCCTTAGGGGCCTCTCCTCATGCTGTGAAGGTTGAATAGTGGCGCTGACTGTTGGCTCGGGCTGATTATTGTGCTTGTTAAGGATAGTTGATAGACTAATATTTGCTTGTTTATTAACTGTATAAGTTGAGGTGTAGTCAAAGTTACCACTTGTTCTAGCTGGGAATTAGGTCCAGCTATGTCCTATTTTTGCTGGGGTCGAGGAGGACGGGTTGGAGACCTTATGTTCTTTTCTCTCTTGGAAATGGATTACCTTGCGTTTATCATTTTTTTTAGTTATAGACTCTAAAACCTACATAATAAACCAAATGATAATGGTATGATCTACGTGGTGATGAACTGGGCTTCAGTCCAATTTAATCAACCAGAAGGGAGGTCAAAAAGAAATATAAAGATGTAGTTAAGTTTAATCCTATAACTAATAGCACACATCAGACCAGCCAAAATTCCCCTGGCTGTAGTATTCTAATGCTCAAGTTAATACTTAATCAACCAGATAATAAAGCAGTAGAGTGAGGGCTTGAGTGATAATAAACATACCTTGCTGAAGGGTGGCAATAATTTATAGCCTTTTCAAAGAGATTGATGCGTCAATGATTCCCTTATTCATATAGAGAGAGCCTTTGTCATCACTTGGTAACTTTCAGGTCTTCTTTCTTTTGGATACTATTCTAGGTAGAGCCTCGTCTAGCTCTGTAGGACATGGTAGTATGAAAGAGGCATGCACTACTCTAGTGCTATAGAAGGGTGGTACAAGATGTGGAACGCACTATTAATGCAGAGGTATGCCACTTGTCAGAGCATTTAATGCTGCAAACATATGGCTACAACATATTTAATGCGATTGTGACTAGTGGCGTGGAGCTATTGCAAACCACTCCAATCAACATCCTAAGGTTAGGATGTATCGTCATCTGTAAGTTATTTATGCATACTCTGATTGAGGTGATGGAACTCTGTTGGACTCAAATATCTTGCTAGTTGAGAGCTGAATGATCATTCGCGAGCTGATCAACCACAGTTTGGTCAATTCAGTTAGGTATCAATACTTGTGCTAGTGGAATGGCCCAATGAGGGCTTTAGCCTGGTTGAACATTAATGGCCTGGGCTTGAGCCAATTTGGGTTGTCCCATTTCATATCTCTTACATCGTTGAGTATTAGTGGGTTGAGTCTGTTAGGCTATCCCATATCAAAAATAAAACAAAATTTAAAAATATTACGGGAAATTAATATATCTCATCTTGTAAAATTATAAAATTAAATGAACTAAAAGATATTTAAAAATAAAAAAATTTAATAAATGAATTGATAACTTAAACTAAGTAATAAACAAGAAAGATATAAAAGCTTACAAATTTAATAACAATAAAAGCTAAATGATAAACTTTATTTATGGTTGGAGAAAAAATATAGCATTAAAATTCAAAATGTCTCGTCCGTCGTGTAACATACCTAAAATAAACCAAAAGAAAAAAAAATAAAAAAAGTGAACAATAACATAAAACAAGCAGAAAAGCAAAATATAGAGGCACACAAAGAGATCAAGGGGGAAAATGTTAGAAAATGAAGCAGCACCAGCACACAAAGAATAGGGTGAATGCTAGAAATTGAGAATATTAATAAAATAACTTTCAAAACAATATATATAGTGGTGTTGATATAAATTAGTTATTAAAGATAAGAGAAAATTATGAAAAACTTAGCAAACTATAGAGTTCAAATGATCAAGGAATCTTCCACATATTGAGAGTATAGATGAAAGAAATTTCGTAGATAAAATGCAATTGCATTTTGGAATTAGAGATAAATAAAGAATAATTTATTCTAATCAAGAAAATAATTTTAAAAATCTAGATATAATTAAAAGGGATAAATAATATTAATTTTAATAACCAAAAATTAATTTTTAAATTTAATTGAAAAACTCAAAATTTTAAGAATTTAGAATCTAGTATAGATGCAAAACTTATTGTCCATTTTTAAAATTTTCTATGTCAACATTTGTTATTATTGAAGTGAGAATTTTCAAAACTTTAAAGAGTTACTATTTAAGGTAGCTATTGGCATCAATATCTACGTGTGTGTGTGTGTAATAACAATTTATAATTCATAATTTGTAAAATTTGCTAGGCACATATAATTGTTAATAATCCATCTAATTATGTTATTTACTACTATAGGTATTGTATTAAAAGAATGTGTCTGTAATAGCCTGACATTATTAATTCTGGATTAAGCAAATAATAGAATTAAAATAATTAAACTTTATGTAATAAACAATAAATAAAAAGATTAGGTCTTGTAGAGTTTAAATTAAATTAATTATGGTCTATATATAATATTTTTAAAGTGAAGGATTGCAAAATAAATAAAACAAGGATGTGATTGTATAGAACGCTGAATATTGAGTTCAACAAGTGAGTTTAAAATTTTAAGGTAGCTAAATTGAAGGCTAGGGGTAAAATTAAAGGTAGATTAAAAGTTAAGGAACTCAGTTGATTGGAGTCAATAAAATTTTATTTTCAAATTGAAATTCTCAAGTCAAGCTTTTTATAAAACATTTAACCCTCAACTTGTTCTAATCTTCAAAGATAAAACCACCATGAAACCTTAACTTTGGACAAATGGAAAACTAATTAGGAAACTTGAAATTAATCCTATAGTAGTCTTCACCTCATCGAAAGGAATACAACCATATAAAAGTCCCAAAAATTGAAGTATAATTCAACGAGAAAACCTCATGGTGGCGGACGGTAGAGGTAAGTCAATGGGGAGGTGGTTTCCAAAGTTAGAAATTCAAACTTTTGAGAAAGGGAATGTGATGGACTCGATGAGAGGGTGTTCCAAGCATCAAGTTCAAGTTTTGATAGCAGGTTGAGGGGGTTTTTGGTAGAGTTTTGAAAAATTTCTTGAGAGGCTCTTGCTTATGAGTTGAGAGCCCTAGACAAACTGACTATTAAAGTCATGAATATTTTCCTACAACGTTTAATGGCAGTAATGTAGAAGCTATTTTAGCACTTGATTTCAGGTTTTGATGACCAACTTAAAAATATTATTTCAGTCCATACTCAGGTCAAATGCCCAAATGCATGAAGATAATTTTATAATATGGATTAGGTCCACGTAAGATAAATTATTACCCAACAAATAACTACAATACCCTCGCCAAATAAAAAGGATCCATGCAATATTGGAATTTGTTGGAACTAGTTCACTCAA
>JACGDI010002179.1:1215061-1278410 GCA_014898725.1 Jacaranda copaia
TTGTAGACCATTTTGAAGAGCAACAAACCATTGAAGCTATAATGCTAACAAGCATAGTGAATGCCTCAACCTCACTACCACAACCCCCTCTACTCTACTGATGGGCTCGAGTAGTGAGCTCATACAAATAACCCCAAGGAAGCTTAAGAGGACAATGGATGATTAAGGATAGAAACTACTAGATGAGCACCAAGCCAAGGTCTCATGTTTCTTATTCATTAGACCCATGGCCTAGGAGGCTCCTATCTTGATGAGACCAAGATGGGTGTTCCATGAGGAGCAACCCATTGTCCCAAGATAAGTTAGGCAAGAATTAGATGAGGAATAGGGAGAAATCATGAGTAGGACTCTTAGACCTAGACCTCAACCTAGCAATCATATATTAGAAGAAAATGAAGTAAGATCTCAAAGATTCAATACTCATCAAGAGTGGATTGAGGTTGACTATCTTAATGAGCTAGTTGACCAGCATAGTAAGTAGTTGGATGAAATAAGGAGAAAAACTATGGAGGGATCTTTCCTACAAAGAAAGAGCCCACTTTTCGATGTAAAATTATTGGCTGAAGCACCATAGTCAAGATTCAAAATACTTGATCTCTTGAAGCACAATGGTAGCAAAGACCCCCAAGAGCACTTGACATCTCTCAAAATGTCACGCAATTACAAAGGTAATCTAAAGCTATTAATAGTTTAATGTTTGTGACCATGTTGAATAGTCAAGCACAGGAAAGGTTTATCTCTTAGATGGCAAGGTTGACCAACTTATATGACCAATTATGCAAGAAGTTTTTTTCTAATTCTCTGGCAAGAAAAAAGCTAAGAGGTCAGTTACTCACCTTTTTACTTTGTAACAAGATAGAATGAAGTACTATGAGCATTCATCAACAAATCTAATAATGAGGCATTGGAGATACTTGTCTCCGTGTGGATATGATAGTTTGCATACTCATTCATGGCCTAAAAAAGGACCCTCAGTATTTGCCCTAGCTAAAGACCCTCTAGAGAATATTGAACAGTTGATACAGATGGATAAGAGGTATATGTATAAAAAGAAGGTCAATATGTTGGAAGATGCAGAATGAAATAGTAATGTAGTAGGGAATTTCAAGAGAAGTATTTGGGAAGAGGTAAGGATGATGCAAACAAATATAGAATTAAGAAAAATTGGCCTTAACCTACCAAATTAAAAAGTCTCGTACTTACACTTGGTTGGGCTAGAAAGGGAATCCCAATATGATGAACAACATCATCAATGCTCATTTGGATCGAAGAGTTATGATCATTTTGAAAGGGAAGGAAAAGATGCCACATGGTTTGGAAGACCCCAGACCTAAAAACCTACTACATGGTGTGATTAATGTGATTGCATGAGATCATGCAAGACGAGATTCATTTTCAAAACTTCCCAACTAATGCAAGTTAACTGAAGTCTAAAGATAAAATAGTAGATGCACAAGGCAAACTTACCTAGGCTAGCGAGCATGCATGACTTTTTAGAATATGACCTTTTGACATAAGAGTTGTATCAATCTATAGTTAAATTAATTCTTAATAGCACTTACCTTAATTCATTTTGCTGGAGTTAGCTCTTGGTTGCTCTTGTCTTCATTCATTTTGAAGGACTGTTTATATGGATTACTAATCTCTTGATGAGGTTGCATGATCTATAATCTATATAAAATAAATCAAAGAAGACCCAGTTTGAAAAAGAGTGAGATCAAGGAAGAATTTATCTTAAAATGACCATGACCTTAAAAGTGGATCTGAATAATATCTGTTCAAGATAATTTTGTCTAAAAAGACCACCTCAAAGGTACATCTGAATAAGATCCATTCAAGTAAATCGGATGTAGAAAAAATTGTGATCTCAAAGACCCAGTCTGAAAAAAAAAATAGGATTAAAGAGGACTTAGTCTAAAAATAATAGGATATAAGATAATCCAGTCTCAAAGGGACCATGATCTCAAAGACACAGTATGAAAAAGAGCAAGACCTAGTCAAAAAGAGCAGATTTCAAGTTAATATGGTCGGAAAAGGCCATGATCTCAAATATCTAGTTTGAGAAAGACCAAAAAAAAAGGATCAAACAAGGCTTGGTTTGAGAAAGACCAAGATTTAAGTTAATTTGGTCTAAGAAAGACAATGATCTCGAAGATCCAATATGAAAAAAAGCGAGATCAAAAAGGACCTAATATGAAAAGACTAAGATCTAAGTTAATCTAGTTTGAAAAAGATCACATCCTCAAAGAGTGGTCTAAAAAAGCACAGTATGAGTTACCTGGTATGAAAAAGACCATGATCTCATAGACTGGTTTGAAATATTAGTATGAGCTATCCATTTTGAAAAAGACAATGACTTGGAATGCTGGTCTAAGAAAGACCAAGATAAACTTTCTAGTATGAAAAAATATAGAGTAAACTATCTGGTCTGTTTCAAGAAATAAAGAGATCGAAAAGAACCCTAAGGCAAAGGTGCAACTTAAATGGACCACAAAAAATAAAAATCAATATAAGATGTATAATCTAAACTGTCATGATCTCAGTAACGAACTTCAAAAAAGATTATGTAAAAACTTAAGCACCAGGTCATAGTGACTGCTACCCCAAGAAAGTTTATGCAATAAGCTCAAGCTAGGAATTGAATAAAAGGACAAAACCCAAGGTAAGATCATCATGACCTCACTTTGATCGAAATGAAAAGACAAAAAAGACCTTATACAAGTATTTTCAATCAAAGTCTGAGGTCATATAAGCATTTTTAATCGTAGTCTAAAGTCATTGTGACCTCACTTTGATTGAAATGAAGAGAAACAAATCCTATACGGGCGTCTTCAACTAAGGTCCAAGGCCACTGTGACCTTATTTTGATTGAAATGAAAAGAAAGAAAAGACCTTACATGAGCATTTTCAATCAAAGACCAAGATCATCATAACCTCACTTTGATCGAAATGAAGAGATAAAAAAGATTCCATACAAACATTTTCAATTTGGTTCTAAGGTCATCGTGACCTCATTTTGATTTCTAAATGAAGAGATAGAAAAGATATGATTTACAAGCCTTTTAAATTCAAGTCCAAGGTCATCATGATCTCACTTTGGGGCAAGTTTAGCAAATTCTAAATCAAAAGCTAAAGAGTTACCACAACCCTTTCATCATCAACTGAATCTTCACACTTACCCATCTTAGTCAAATTAAGATGCTTCAAATCAAAGTCAAGAGCCATTCCACCTAAATATATGATTTGATCATGACACTTATGAAAATTATCAATTCCTACATCTATATCCTTATCAGTAAGCAATTCATTAAAGACCCCACAACCAATAGACTAATGGGCACCTACAAAATACTAACACTTCTACAGAAACAAACTCTTATGATTTGAGTCATTGTCAATGAAGCCGATTCTCAGCATAAGTTGCGGTTGTGAGAAGTTAGCAGTACAAGAAGGTCCCTTCGACCTCTTATCTAAACTATTTATTACTTTGTGCCATTGAAAGTTCATAGATTTGAGAGACCTAGCTGTCATTAACTACGTCCCTAATTTCGAAGCATATCTTTACTTCAAAGTTCGAGAAATAGTAGATTAATGATGTGTTAACTTAAAAATATTATTTTAGCCCATACTCAAGTCAAATGGCCCAAATACATGAAAATAATTCTATAGCATAGATTAAACCCACATCAAATATAATGGCTCAATAAATACCAATATCCAGCAAATACTTATAACACCCTCACTAAATGAAAAGGATCAGCACAACACTTGAATGGGTTATATCCAAGACGCTCAACTTAACCTGTGACCTAGATCTATTTTGACCATCAACTAAACTTGGTAGGAAGCACATAGATCATGCCACGTCAGCTTCCTCATTTGGAACAACATAATAGCACAAATACCTCATTTTATTTCATTTATATGGCATGCACACCCTCTACTCTCATATGCTTTCTCTATATTATTTTATTTACATCATTTCTTCTCCATATATTGACTTGAGCATTGGATTATTTTTGTTGGGATCCCTCTTGATGACCCCTAATGACTTTTCTTTGGTTTCAAGATCTTAGAGGTCAAGGACATTCAGAAGACTTATGACCTAAATTAACTTTTGGTTGAAGGATCACTCCATATCCCACATCAGATTTATTCAAGATACTTTAGATTTAGATTTTTCCTTGGCTTGAGATGAAGAAATTGTTCCAAATTAGACTTAAGGTAGTGAAGTGAGTCATTAGCTCTACTTTAATTTCACATCTAAAATCATTAGCTCTGCTAAACATCCTTGCTTTTTAGCTTTCTTGTGGGCAGGTAAACTTTCTCTTGATCTTGGTTCCTTACAAGATTGACAAATTCATTAGAATATATCCTCATTTAAAAGAAGAAAAAAAGGGTTTTAGTGACATAAAGAGAACTAAAGAGGTTGTAATATGTAGCCACCAAGTCGCATTCTTCCCCAGTGAACGAGGGCTTGGGAGATATAATAAAGCCTTTCTTTTATCTATTAGCTTCATTGAATTAGGAGCAAGAGTAATAGTATATAATACAAAGAATTCGAATTAAAGCTTTCAAATTAAATTTTATTTTATGTACTTCCCAAATTTTGATTGAATTATATTATGGAATTAAGAATTTAACAAAATTAAAAATTAGTTGACATAAATTATCAAATTGAAGACTCAAAATGACTAATTATGAGAATTAGATCTTATACAATTTAAGTCCATAGACTATACTTTAAATGTTAAATTGAAATCTAATTAATGTAAGATTGTATGCAATAATTAGTTTACCTAATTTGGTAAGGTATGTATCATAAAGAAAGAAATTATTACAATTATATAGGTTATACTTGAACAAATAATTAGGCTGTTGAACTGAAATATAAACCAAATTTGAACAATATTATGAAATAAAACAAATAGTGTTTAAATGCACAAATATCCTTTGAATATATGGATAGAATTATTTAATATTTGGATATCTAAGTTTACAAACTTAAATAATTATAAAAAATCAAATCAAGACAAATATCATAAGTGATCCCTAATAAGAAAATTGAAATAAATCAATTAGTCCAATATCTTAAATATTAATAATAAGATATGCTATAATGTTGGACTTGTGAATGAAGTAGATAGAATAAATTAATTACAACCTAAATTTATGATTCAAAAATTTATTAGCTCAAGGTAATTACTAATAGTGTTATAAAGTTAGAAAATTTGAAACACCAAAAGATTACAAAACAATTGAATGCAAGTTTAATTGAGACTGCATTAGCATTTATACTCTCTTGAGCTTATTGAGAAAAGCTCCACTACCTAAAATATTTTAGGTGGGGTTTATACTCAATAATATGATTATTTTTTATGGGGAAAAAGAACATATATTTAGTAAACATAATGTTGTTTCATATTCCTTCCCATATGGAATTTGAGAACTTGATTGGTTGCCCTATGTTGTTTATTCCCAATAAACTTGTCCCTGAATTGCTACATTGATATTGAGAAACTAATCCAATGTGCCATATTATTTTTATTTTCAAAATTTATTCATGGACATTTGTTCAAAATTGTTGTTTCATGAATATTGATATTCTCATCTAAAATGAACTCTAAAATGTATCACTTGAAATGTGCAATTCATGAACATCAAAATGGTTAGAGAAGGATTTATTTGGCATTTTATCAAGCACAATGCTACGTTTTGTGATATTGATGTATGGAGAATGTCTTGCTAACTGACTTGTAATTATTTTTGGATTTATTCCATTTTACATGACAATTGTGACATGATATTTAGGTTGAGCTAGTGGTAAATTTGTTTATTATTATATTATATTACTTTAGGATGCCCTTGGGAAGTTTTGGCCCCTAAGATTGATTCTAAAAGACTATTAGGTTGGTATTGGACTTATGATGGTTGGTCTATCAAACTAGTACCCCATTTGTTTGTGATCCTAACTCTGATGTACTTGGAGATTAATTATGCCTTAGGCTCGATCATTGTAAATTGGTTAATCTATTCCATATTATGTTGGTTGTTGAACAAGTTGGCCACTAACACAGAGATATAAGGTGATTGTTAAACTGGTTTTTGGGAGTCATAAGGTCAAAAAGATCTTATAGTCAATTTTGCAAAATTGAACTAATTCTTAGATTTTGAAATATGAGATTTTACTATGACGAATATTGAGATTGAAAAGTCTCATCACTCATATGGGATGGTATTTAGAGAAATCAAATGATGTGTTGTAAGTGAAGTACCGATTTTGACTCTACCTCATGATTCTCATAAAAATCTTCTTCTATAAAATAATCATTGAATTTTATTGGTTTTTGTGAAAAATGATATCTTTCTTGGATTTTCAAAGATCTTTATAACTTCAAATTGAAATACAAGATCTAAAACTTTGATATTTCAAAGTAAACTTATTTGGTTTTTTTCTATCTATTCATCTTGTTATATGTATTTAGTTACCCATATTCAAAGCTACATTTTGATACATTTATATGATATTACAATAAGCTTTATTTCGAAAATGTATCTTGATGTATACCTTACTAAGTTGTTTGAACTTACAATCTATTATATTGTTTTTTCTATTATTTATCCTAGTTGAAGAGAATAGATGGTACCTTAAGCGTGGGCCTTATTGAAAGTGGAAATAGGCTAATAATCCAAAATATAAAACCATAAAAAGGCTAAATATAACTTACCTACTACACTCCAAGGATCTAATCATGCATTTAATAAAGATTTAGATCTAGAAAATTTACCATGAATGATAAATCCAAAGGTAGGAAGAGAAAAACTCCAATGAACTCTTCAAAGAAACAATCGAGCACAACAAAAAGTCACCAATGGTTAACCGCCTTCCACAACTCCAAAATTGCTCAAAATTTACAAAGAGCACCTCAACACACCAAGGAAGATGCTGTAATAATTTTGTGCCAATAAAAACTATTGGAATTGTGCCCCATAGCCAATTAGACTAGCTTGTATACTATTTCACTTTTGATATAATCTTGACTGAACGATGTTCATATTAAATGGTCATCTACATCTTATGTCTATTTTACTTCACTAGCATTTGGTTGAAGCCCCTAAATCACACAATACTATGGGACTTGGTCACGCATTGCATGGTGATTATGAAATAAGTCATAGACGGTCATGATCATAAAACATTCCAAGTTATAGAATCTTATGAAACAAGGCATCTAAGGTTCGGATAGACTTGTACTAATGATGCATAAATATAAGGAGTTGGACATTGCTCCATTTCATGAACAATCCATATTAGACATAAGTGTATATTAGTGGGTGCCTGCTAGGGAACAAGTTCACTTAAGACCCATCAAAAAAATCTACTAGATAGTCAAAGTGGCAAGTCGATATTGGCAAGTTCTCTAGCTTATGCTAGTACGTAAAATTAGTCCTTTGACCTGAGAATCCATCTTAACCTTATATTTACATCCTTATATATTAACTCTTCCTTAACCAATTAATGGGTCTTTTGGGTTGACATTGGCTATCAGCAATATAGATATGGAGGTTTGTGAGATCGAAGATAAGATCTATCTTCTCATCATTATGATCGATTCTAGAAAATCCTTGGCCAAGGTAGTATGACAATTTAGAAAAGGAGTTTTCCATAGATGGGGTCATAAAGAGGAATTGAACATTGGGAATAGAAACATAGTTATCAAGGCTATTGGGGAGCCGACAAATATCTTACCCCAAACCTCTTTCGGGTGATAGGAGATGGAAAGACTATATTTGCATGACAAACATAGAGCTAGAATGGTTTACCAAGAGCATCTTCATTTTGACCAATTAGTCGAGTTTCATGGCCTTGAGGCTAGAAATCAACCATGAAAATTAGATACCCTTCAATTAATAGAGATTAATTGAAAGAGTTATTAGTTTAAAGGAATTTAAATTAATGTAAATATATCAACAGTCAAAATATCACAAAAGTTGTAAGCCTATTTTCAATGAATAGAAGACCTATGGGTCACATAGAAAAGCCTAAGGGAAGTTCTATTTGATGGAAGGAATTTTCTAAGGAGTTAGAAAATTTACTTTCACCGTTTTGTGGAGAAAATCGGTTGGCTAATTTCTTAGTCATTTTGGCTTGATTAATTTAACTATTAAATTGATAAAAAGAATTTAATGAGTTAAGTTAAGCCAATAAAATTAAGGAGTTAATTTGATTAGTGCCACATGATTACTAATTAGTCGAGTTAACTTAAGTTGACACTTTCTAGTTTAAAGAGTTAAGTTAGATGAGTTAAGGAGTTAAGTTGATTAATTAAATTAAAGATTTAATTTAATTAATGTGAGGATTATTAATTGGAGAAAAATTCAAATGAAGTAGTTCATTTGAGGTTAATTTGAGATTAATTTTAAAGACATTTCATGAGATGAAATGTAGAGTTAAATTAAATCCAAATGCAAGTGAAATTCACATTATACATGCAAGTGGATTGCCAAGTTGGCAAACCACCTCATGGATGTGTGATGTAACTTCTATATAAATAGAGAGGAGGTGGGCGGCCACATGATAATAATGCAAGCAAGTTGCGAGATTCCATTTTTCCCTCCAAAAGTGTGATTCACTTATATGTCGAAGTTTCACACCATCCTTACCTCCCTCTCCATATTTTTGGCATCCCCCTTTCTTCTTCTTCCTATAGTGATCTAATTGACCAGATGTATATTAAAGATCTCCTTGGATGTGGATCATAACATTAGAAGCTTCACACTTGGGAAGCTTTGCTCTTGAAGATCCATTGTTGTGCAGTAATTTTAGAGGCTGATTTGGAGGCCTTTCCATCCTTGGATTTTGCTGAAAAATTAACTGGAGACTCTCAAGTGTGTTTAGGTATCCTTTCCGAATATCATCCAATTTGGAGTTGATTTTCTAGGTCAAATGTTGGTGTTCCCTTGTTGTGCACGGATTGACAATTTTGAAGAGTTCATTGTTGTCATCCACTTCTTCCTTAGATTAAGCATTCAAGGTTAGTTTTTGGACATTAAATACATTTTGATTAAATTATTGGATCCTTGGATTTGGAGTCTTCAAGTTTTATTTAGCATTTTTTGGTGTTAAAATTGGATCTTGGGCTACTCTTTACTTCAAGTGGTATAAGAGCCTAATTCATGCATTAATTTGAATTTTTGTTTGATTGATTCATTTGATGAATTGTTATAAATCACCAAATACTTTATTCAAATCATGGATTTGAGTATTTGGTTGATGTTTCTTGTGGCTCCTTTGTTGATGAATTGGAATATGCTAATATGTGTTTTAAATGTTAGTTTATATATTTGTTTGATTTTAATTCATAGATGATATAAACTTGTTTGATTTTAATTCATAGATGATTATGTTAAATGTTGATTTAGCATTGATATATGTTATATATTGATATAGCATGTTTAATTGGCCTTAAGGTGTTTTGGTCATTTTTGGATCCAATTGAATTGGAGTTAACCCCATACTCCATTTCATGTTGAAATGGTAGGGGTTGATGTCTTGGCTTATAGCCGCTAGCTACTACTTTATGTGTGCATGCTTTCTGTCAATTGGAGATTTTTGGATAATGTTGATTCTCACTTTTGTTTGGCTTTTGAAGCATGTTTGAGCACTTTAATTTCCAGTTTTTAAAGGTGTTTGTAGTCTGAAAATTTGTCAAAATTTGTATGAAATGATGTTATAGAGGTGTCCATAAGGTTTGGAATGGCAACAATACAAAATCGTGCTTAAACGGTTAATTAGTGCAACTTTTGGCAGGGTAGGTGGCAGCAGCTAGGCATGACTATGGGCAAACCTTGTGCATGCTCCTCATGTGCCCAACCAACCGGTTGGGTAGCAGTCCACCCAACATCACTCTAGATCTCGTCTTTATTAATGGAATAGTGCCTTGCAAACCAATAGAATTGGCCTCGTAAAATCTATTTTCTTGTAAAATAATTTTGATTAAATGATATTTTTATATCACCATCATCATCTTATGCTTTATTACACTTCACTCACATTTAGATAAAGCGCTTAGATCACAAAAAACTACAGGACTTAGTTTGGTGACCATGGAATAGATCTCATACGATCATGATTTCAAATCTTAAAAGTTATGGGATCTTATGAAATGAGGTATCTAAGATCTAGATAGACTTGTATTAATGATGCATAAATCCAAGAGTTGGATATTGCTCCGTTCTATAAGCAATTGTATGAGATACAGATGCATGTTAGTTGGTGCTTGTTAAAGAACAAAGCACTGAAGGCCCAAAGAAGAATATACTAGATAGTTGTAGTGGCAAGTCAATAGTGGCTAATTCTCCCACTTACACTAGTGTATATTATTAAATCCTCTGACCTAAGAATCCATGGTAACCTTTTGTCCAATCCTCATACTTTGAATTTTTCTTAACCACTAAACAGGTCTTTCAGGTTGAGATATGGTATGAGCTACTTAGCATGAAGGTTTCTGCGATCAAAGAAGGAATCCGACTCCTCACTATTGTGAAGAGCCAATACATCTCCTATGTATTCTATAATGATTGAATCCCACAAATTCTTGTGCAAGGTGCTGTGATAATTTGGAAAATGAGTTTCCAAAGATTAGGTCACACAAAGGGATTGAATATTGAGAATAGAGGCATAGTATCAAGACTATTTAGGAGCCAACTAATATCTTGCCATAGGCCTCTTTTTGGAAGTTACGAGATGAAATGAGCATATTTACATAGTATGCATAGAGCTATGATGGTTGTCCAGAATATTCATTTTAGTCAATTAGGTGGGCTCTATAAGCTTGAGCTTAGACATATATCATGGAGATTGGATACTGTTCAATTAATGAGATTAATTGAATTGAGTCGATTAGTTTAAAAGAAGTTTTAAACTAACATGAATATAAGATATTCAAAAGTCATAAGGAGTTGTAAGCCCATGTCCAATGAATGGTAGAACCTATTCGGCCACACAAAAAATTTAATTAGCTTCCTAATTGATGGAGAAAATTTTCCAAGTGTTAGAAAACTAAATCCTAGTTGAATGATTTTATGGTACCAATTTTCAAGGTCATTTTTGGCTAGATTAATTTAAGTATTAAATTAATCAATTAATTTAAGAAGTTAATTATTTGGTGCCAACATGACCATCAATTGATCAAGTTAAGCTTAAGAGTTAAGCTGGTTTGACTTAAGAGTTAAGTCAAGGTTTATTAATTAAATTAAAAAGTTTAATTTAATTAATGGGAAGATTGAATTTTGAATGGAAAATTCAGATGAAGAGTTCATTTGATTTTGTACTTTAATTAATTTGAAAATAGATTCCAAATTAAATTAAAATGCACATAAAATTCAAATGTGATTTGAATTCAAGTTTGCCACCTTGGCAAGCAAGTGGCCACCCGACCCCTTTGACGAAGGTGTGATACCTAGTCGGCATCACACCATCCTCCCTTTATATATAGATATAGAAGTTATGGAATTCAAAAAAGCTCACACCAATTGTGAAGAATTAGATTCTGTCACAATTCTTTCCGAAACCTCTTCCAAGCATTGCACTCATGTCTTGAAAGCTTTACTCTTTTCTTGTTTTTCCCTACCTAAAATCAGCCTGCAGCATAGTAAATCCCTTTTCTTATTCCATCTTATAGATTGTAGATTTTATAAGAATTAATTGGTGTGTGGATCATAACAATAGAGGCAAACAAGAGAGTTTGCTTGATTTGGAGATTCACCTGCACAGAGTCCAATTTAGCGAATTTCTCTAGGGAGTTCCAGAATTATCCTAATTTTTTATAGGTTCTACTCAAGGTGTTGAGAAGCTCCAATAATTTTCTCAAAAGTTCTGGAGGACTTTTGGTTGGGCGATTTTTGCACTCTTCTAATTGCGCCAGTAGCAAATAGTTTCTAGAATTGTGAAGCATTCACAAGTCTCTCCTTAGATTTTTCTTTTCAAGGTAATGTTTTCACCAAATCTAAATCCTTAACATGATTTGATCCTTGGTATGCTTGTAAGTGCTAGTTAATTTCATGCTTTTGATTTGTGCTATTTTGATAGTTTTGGTCGATCAAACTTGATTATTTCATCCTTATTTTGATGCGCAAATATTGTGTAAGTGTTAAAGCAATGTTGGACATTTTTGAAAGATTTTAAAATCTTGTTCAAGTTGATCTTCAATCATGTGCAAAAATGAGATGCATAATTGTTATGCTTATTTTTGCTAGTTAATTAATTATTTATGAGATAAGTATTTAATTTGTTGAATTGAATGTCAATTCTTATTTATTGTTCATTTAATTATTGAATGGTTGATGAATGAATGGGGATAAACATGAGCCTTTAATATTGATTTTATTTATTTCAAGTTGTTGAAAAGTTGTATTAAATTGGAGCTTGCATGCCTCTTAATTTCTATCTTGTAAATATTATGAGAATAGAATCATTAAGAGTGAGGATTTCTTTTCTCATTTAATTATTGCAAGTGATAAGAAGACCATTGGAGGCATGAAGACCCATGAATGTATGGAATACATTTTTGTAATAGCTAGATTTAATCAACCCACTTAAAATCAACTAAACAGTGCACCTATGGTGCTAAAGTGCACTATTTTGTTAAGGCTCATGGTCTCCCTACCTTAGGAATATGCTAGACGCATTTGCTTATTTATGCTTTCTTTATTCTTTTGATGTATTAGATGCATGGTTAGGATATAGAAAACCTAAATAAGAGAAGAAAACATTAATGAGATCTTTGCAAGCAAGAAAATCCATCCACTTAGAGGAGTATAAGTGCTTTCAAAATATTAAGTCAAATAGATACAAATTGAAAAGAGTTTTAATTAATCCATGCCTTCTACCAATAGTATATGACATGATGACATTACTACCTTTGTGTGATATCTCACATGTTGTAGGTCATGCTTATGGTGGATATTTGTGATCACATAATTAGCATATGATGCACTTTTAATTTGACACTTTCTATGCATTATCTCACAAGTCATGAAATGTCATAGTATGGTTTCGAATCAAATATTAATTGGTAGCTCTAACTTAACACCTAGCAATGTAGATGTCGTACGAGTCAGAGGTCTATATGACAAGTGAGAAAAAACATATCAAGGGTTGTATACAATGCAATTAGCAAACATTGATTACCTTGGGATTATTTGTGGATGTCTCTCACTAATCATAGATCCACTATAAGTCTTTTTAGGCCTTGATTTTCACTGGGAAATGTAATTTCTTGAATTCCTTAAAAGGGGTGAGGAATTTGATAAAATAGTTGGAGCAAAACATGCTTGAAAGTCCATGAACTTCTTTTTAATATTAATATTCAATCAAATACTTATATTCTCTTTTTTGCCTTTGATGATTTGCAAAATCTCAAGAATTGTTGTACATCCACTAAGCATTATCTTGGAAACCAATAAACCAACCAAGCCTAACTTCCATAATTGACTAAACCTTAAAATTATTCTAGATTTCTAGAAAATGATATATATATATATATATATTATATCATGGTGCTCTTTATCCCATAAGGATTGATGTGGGTCAAGAGAGACATGAATAGTTCACAAAAAAGGGCTAGGGATTTCTTTCTTTCCCATAGTCTCATGATGGCATCAATTAACTTCAAACGTCTCACGCAGACATCAAACATACTTCAATTAATTGCTTGCAAGAGTTGTAAGGTAAAATAAGGTATGAGAGGTTCATGTTGTTAAAGGAGAATTTTCAAACTAGAATGGATAAGAAGTCATGTGTCATCGACTATGGTTTAAAGATGATTAGCTTGTTAAGAAGCTCTTCAACTTGGATATTGTGATAGACAATGATCTCCATGAAGATTTGATCCTCATATCTTTGCTGAGTTTAATTGACCAAAATATTGGTCTAGGCGGAGACCACCATAACAATGGCATACCTATAATGATTGCTACTTCCTCCCACTCTAAAGGCCCTAAAGGCAATTAGAAATAGGACAAGAATAAGAAATGTTCTTTTTCAAGAGGAAACAAATATTTAAGGCATTCAGAGGAGTCAATAAGGTTAAAGAAGACAAGTCAATGCTACTTGTTTCCACTTTAGCAAGAAAGTCCATTGGAAGTGGTATTGCAAGGAATACCTTGAAACTCTTGGGAAGGGTATGCACTTTATTAAAGTGTATTTAAGGATAAATTCTTCCTCTTGGATATATGATATCGCTTGTGGTTCTTATATTTGTAATTTGTTACAAAGAATAGAAAGAAGAATAAATCTAAGTGATAGAGACGTAATCCACCGCCTTAGCAAAGGAGCAAGAGTTGTAGCCAAAGTCGAAGGCGTATAATAAGTTAGACTTAGGGAACTCCATACTTATATTGGACCTTTGTTATTATTTACCATGTTGAGAACATTATTTCAATTCTTGTTTTGTATAGTGAAGGATTTAATCTTTTTATATCAAATAGGATATTGAAAGCATTAAAGAATTGGTTCTTTAGTTGCTCATGGTTCACTTAACAAAGGATTATTCATTTTTGAATTCTCAACCATCATTAATGCACATTAAACAAAGTAAACGAAAAATTAGATATACAAGAATATGTCATGTTATGGCTTGCAAAACTTGGACATATTTCCAAAAATAGGATGAACAAGTTAGAAGCCCTCAAAGCACTAAACATTAGTAGCATAGAGGATCTTCCTACTTGTGAATCTTATTTGAAGGAAAAATGACCAAGGCTCCTTTTGTAGGACAAATAAAGTGAACCACAAGTCTTTTGGATTGATCCATATAGATGTTTGTGGACCACTAAGAGTTAGTTCGAAATGTGGCTTTCATACTTTATTACCTTCATCGATGATCATACTCGGTTCAAACATGTGTATCTTATGAAGTATAAGTCCAAAGCTTTTGAAAAGTTCAAAGAGTATAGGAATGAAGTAGAAAAGCAATTGGGACTAAGTATTAAAGCTCTTTGATTAGATCAAGAAGGAGAATACTTAGGTATTGAATTCTTGGATTATATAAAAAAACATGGGATTCTTTCTCAATGAACTCCACTTGGCATACCCCCAACACAGTGGAGAAATTATACCTTATTAGACATGGTACATTCCATGATAAATTTCACTAATGTGCCTATATCATTTTAAAGATATGCCTTATAAATGATGGCGAGGCTACTAAATGTAGTACCCTCAAAGTCAATACCAAAGACACTACCTGAGATATGGTATGGAAAAACACCTTCTTACTCTTATCTAAGAATTTGGGGGTCTCTTGCTTATGTCAAGTAGTTAGTGGGAGACAAATTGGATAGTAGATCCAACTTGTGCAAGTTTGTAGGATACCTAAAAATGTCTTTCAGTTATTACTTTTATGATCCCTCAGAACAAAAGGTATTTGTTTTAAGGAATACCACCTTTTGGAAAAAGCATTTCTATTAGACAGAAATGGCATTGTTGTTGAACTTAATAAAGTTCAAGGTGATCAAAACATCTCACAAACGGTAGAAATAAGTGAACATCAACAGCCTAACATAAAACCTTTGAGAAGGTCGAACCAAATCAAGAAGTAACTTGAAAGGTTTTGATTCCATCATGAGATGAGCTAAGTGGATAGTAATTTGAAGACCTATGAGGAGCTATGCTAGACATAGATTTTGGACATTGGCTAGACGTCATGAAATCCAAAATAAACTCTTTATACTCCAACAAAGTATGGATTTTAGTAGATCTACTGTAGGGTATTATAATCGTTGGTTGCAAATGCATCTATAAGAGAACGCTTGGAGTTGATAGAGAGGTTACAAAATTTAAGGCATGACTAATGGCAAATGGTTACAATCAAAGACCTAATATTGATTTTGAAGAAACTTTTTCACCAGTTACTATACCTAAGTCCATTTGGATTTTGCTTGCCTATTATGACTATGAGATATGGAAAATGGATGTAAAGACCATTTTCCTCAATGGGAACATTGAAGAAGAAATCTATATGGTGCAAGCACAAAATTTTACATCCAAGAGAGTGAGCAAAAGACTTGCAAACTCAAAAGGTCTATTTATGGACTTAAACAGGCATCCTGAAGTTGGAACTAAATTTTGATAAAATAGTCAAATATTTTTCTTTATCAAAAATGTATGTGAACCTTAAGTGTGCAAAAAGGATAATAGGAGTAATGTACAACTTATTGTACTTTATGTCTATGACATTCTTATCATTGGGAATGAGAAAGAAATATAAGAGTGCACTAAAATATGGTTATCTACACAATTCTCCAAGCAAGATTTGGGAGAAACATCCTTCACATTTTGAATATGTATCTATATAGATAGATCAAAAAGGATATTGGGGCTTTCCCAAACTCCCTACATTGAAAAGATACTAAAGAGCTTTAGTATGATGGAATCTAAGAAAAGATTCATCCCGATGGGACATGGTCTTCATCTCTCAAAGTCTATGGCCTCTAAGAGTGATGATAAGAGAGAAAGAGTATCACACATATTGTATGTGTATGCCGTTTAATGTATAAGGCTAGATGTAACACATGCTCTAAATGTCACAAGCTATTATCAATCCAACCTCGATAAATGTCATTAGAAAGCCATCAAAGCAATCCTTAAGTACTTCAGAAGAACTAAGGATTTGTTTTTAGTTTACAGCAATGGAGAATTGAAACTTAAGGGGTTTTTGGATTCTAGTTTCCAATCCAATGTAAATGACCTAAAATCCACTTTAGGATTTATATTTTGCCTCAATAGTGGCACGATAAGTTGGAAGAGTTTCACACACACCACATTTGATTCTACCACTAAGGCAAAATATATTATAGCTTTTGAAGCTACAAAGGAAAGTGTTTAGATCAAAAACTTCATCCAAGAGTTAGATATAGTGCATACCACACAAAACCCTATGGTTGCCCTTTGGAGACAACTTATGACTTAAGCCTAGATCATATCAATAATTCAAACACAAGTAAATGTGTTATCATTTGATATATGAGATCAATGATAGAGGCAACAATTGAGTGGATAAAGTTACCTCAAAAGAGAATATAGCAAAACCACTAACTAAACCCTTAAATGCAAAAGGTCTTTGAGGACGTCATGAGAAGATGTGCCTTAAGATTATGGGGAGCTTTAAGGCAAGTGGGGGATTGTCAAAATAGTACCCCACAGCCAATTTCATTGGCTTGTAAACTATTTCACTTGTGACAATCTTAATTAAATAATATTTATATTAAATGGCCATCTTTATCTTATGCCTATTTTACTTCACTAGCATTTGGTTGAAACCCCAAGATCACACAAGATTATGGGATTTGGTCATGCACTGCATGGTGATCATGAAATAAGTCTTACATGGTCATGATCTTAAAATATTTCAAGTTATAGAATCTTATGTAATTGGGCATCTAAGATTCTAATAGATTTGCACTAACAACGCATAAATCCAAGGAGTTGGACATTTCTCCATTTAATGAGCAATCCATGTTAGACATAGGTGCATGTTAGTTGGTGCTTGTTAGAGAACAAATTCACTTAAAGCTCACCAGAGAATCTACTACATAGTCGAGGTACAAGTCAGTAGTAGCAAGTTCTCCAGCTTACGCTAGTGCATATAATTAGTTCTTTGACCTGAGGATCCATGGTAACCCTGTGTTTAGGTCCTTATACCTTAACTCTTTTTTGACCACTTAGCAAGTCTTTTGGGTTGAGATTAAGTAAGAGCTACTTAGACATGGAGGTTTGTAAGATGCAAGATAAGATCCATCTCCTTGTCAATGTGAAGAGCGAGTGCACCTCCTATGTATTCTATAATGATTGATTCCAAGAAATCTTTGGCCCAGGTAGTACAATAATTTGTAAAAGAAGTTTTTCAAAGATGAGGTCATAAAGAGGAATCGAGCATTAGGAATAAAAACATAGTTATTAAAGCAATTGGAGAGTCGGCAAATATCTTGCCCTAGACCTCTTTCAGAAAATAAGAGACAGAAGGACCGTATTTGTATGAAAAGTGCAACGCTAGAATGGTTCACCGAGATCATATTCATTTTAACCAATTAGTTGTGCTCCATGGACTTGAGGCTATACATTGACAATGGAGATTGGGTACTCTTCAATTAATAGAGATTAATTGAAAGAGTTATTAATTTAAAGGAGTTTAGACTACTGCGAATATTTCAATATTCAAAATATCATAAAAGTTGTAAGCCCATGTCCAACGAATGGGAGAACCAAATGGGTCACACACACAAACCTAAAGGAAGTTCTATTTGACAGGAGGAATTTTCTAAGAAGTCAGAAAATTCACCTTCACCATTTTTGTGAGAAAATTGGTTGGCTAATTTCTTAGTCATTTTGGCTTGATTATTTAATTGTTAAATTTATCAAAAGAATTTAAGGAGTTAAGTTAGTCTAATTAAATTAAGGAGTTAACTTAATTGGTGCCACGTGACATTAATTAGTCAAGTTAACTTAAGTCGACACTTTCTAGCTCAAAGAGTTAAGTTAGATGACTTAAGGAGTTAAATCAAGTTGATTAATTAAATTAAATATTTAATTTAATTAATGTGAGTATTATTAATTTTGGAGAAAAATTCAAATGAAGAAGTCCATTTGACGTTAATTTGGAATTAATTTGAAAGACATTTCATGAGATGAAATATAGAATCAAATTAAATCCAAATCCAAATGGATTGCCAGGTTGGCAAACCAGCTCATGGAGGGTGTGATGCCAACTTGCATCACACCTTCAACTCTACAAATAGAGAGGAGGTGGCCAGCTACACAATAATAATGCAAGCAAGTTGCCAAATTCTGTTTTTCCCTCCAAACGTTTGATTCACTCTTGTGTTGAAGTTTCACACCATCCTCACCTCCCTCTCCGCATTTTTGGCCTCTCTCTTTCTTATTCTTCTTCCTATAGTGATCTATCTGCCCAGAGGTATATTAGAGCTCTCCTTGGGTGTGTGGATCATAACATTAGAGGCTTCACACTAGGGGACCTTTGCTCTTGAAGATCCACTCAGTGTAGTAACTTTGGAAGCTGATTTGGAGGCCTTGTAGTGCTTGGATTTATCTGAAATTGTAACTGGAGACTCTCAAGTGTATTGAGGTGTTTCTGTCCAAATTTCAGCCAATTTGGAGTTTATTTTATTTGTCAAATGTTGGTGTTTCCTTGCTGTGCGTGGATTGACAGTTTTGAAGCATTCATTGTTATCATCCACTTCTTCCTTGGATTAAGCATTTAAGGTTAGTTTTCTACCACTAAATCCATTTTAATTGCATGATTAGAACATTGAATTTGGAGTAGACAAGTTTTATTTATCCTATTTTTGGTTTTATAATTGGATCCTTGGGCTACTCCTTACTTTAAGAACTTCCAAAGTCCTTCAAATCCGCCACGAACGTTACTAGACAATAATGGTTCACCAAGGAGCACCAAGTCCCCCAAGTGTTGGACCTATAATTTAATAATCCACACACCCAAGGACAGCTCAAATCAGCTTCAAAGCTTCTAAAAAATGAGAGGATGAAGGTGAGGGAGTGGCGGTTTGAGAGGAATTGGAGAAGGAGAGAGTTTGGAGAATGTAAAGCTTCAACACATGAAAAATCACACTTTTGGAGGAGAAAAAGAGAATCTTAGTGGAATAGCCATCTAATGACTGGCCGTCTCCTATTTATAGAGAGGATTGTGTGATACAAGTTGGCATCACTCCTCCCATGGTTAGTTGGCCACTTGCCAACTTGCGTGCTAATTTGAATTTCACATGCATTTGCATTTAATTAGCATCTATATTTCATCTTATGAAATGTAATGCAAATTAACTCTAAATTAATTTCAAGTGAACTCTTCATTTGAATTTTTCTCCAAAATCTAAATACTCATTTTAATTAAATTAATTCTTTAATTTAATTAATTGGTTTGACTTAACTCCTTAATTCAATTAAGTTAACTCTTTAAATTAATAAGTGTCAACTTAACTCTTTAAAATAACATGACTAATTAATAGTCATATGGCACCAATTAAATTAAATCCTTAATTTAATTGGTCTAACTTAACTCCTTAAATTCTTTTAATCAATTTAAAAATTAAATTAATCAAGGAAAAATGACTAAAAAATTAGTCAACCGATTTTTTCCACAAAAACGTTGAAGGTGAATTTTCTAACTCCTTAGAAAATTCCTTCCTCCTATCAAGTAAAACTTTCTTTAGGCTTTTGAGTATGACTCATTAGGTTCATCCATTGATTGGATATGGACTCACAACTCATTGTGATATTTTGAATATTGAAATATTCATATTAGTTTAAACTCTTTTAAACTAAAAACTCTTTTAATTAATTTCCATTAATCAAAGAGTATCTAATCTCTATAGTCGATGTCTATCAGCAAGCCCATGGTGCCCAACTAATTAGATAAAATGAATATGTCCTAATGACCATTCTTGCTCTATGCTTGCTATGCAAATATGCTCCTTCCATCTCTTATCTCCTGAAAGAGGCCTAGGATAAGAAATTTGTCAGCTCCTCAATAGCCTCAATAATAAGAGCTACAATTTCTAACCCTGCTCAACAACCCAATACGAAATTGACATGAAATTAGTGAGTTTGGTTGGAACTCATCTAGTTGGATTAAAATTAGGTCAACCCGAAATACAACCCAAAAATTTTAGATGGGTTTTGAAAGCAAGTATGGCACTAGGATCCAATTATCAAAACGTCAAAAGCATGAAATTAACTAGTGCTTACAAGTATACCAAGAATCAAACCATGCAAGGGATTCAGATTTGGTGAGAGCATTACCTTAAAAAGCAAAATTTAAGGAGAGACTTGTGAACTCTTCACAATTCCAAAAACTATATACAATAGCATAGCTGGAAGAGTGCAAAAATGGCCCAACCAAAAATCCTCCAAAACTTTAGAGAACATTAATGGAGCTTCTCAAAACCTTGAAGAACTCACTATAAAAATTTTGGATCAAAGAGCTTTCTATAACTCCCTAGAGAAATTCGCTAAATTAGACTCTATGCAGATGGATCTCCAAAACAAGCAATCTCTTTTGTTTGCCACTATTGTTATAATCCACACACAAATTAAATCTTCCAAAATCTCCAATCTATAAGCTGGAATAAGAAGAGAGATTTGAAATAGTGAGGCTGATTTTAGGTAGGGAAGAAGAAAAAGAGAGCAAAGCTTTCAACATATAAATGCAATGCTTGCAAGGGGTTTTTAGAGGGAAATTGCAAAAAAGCTAATTCTTCACAAATGGTGTGATGATGGCCGATCCTCTTTCTCGATATCTATATATAGATGCTAAATGGTGTGATGCCAAGGTGGCATCACACCTTTCATGAGGAGGGGCAACCAAACAGAGTGCCAAGGTGGCAAATTAAATTCAAATCTCATTTGAATTTCACGTGCATTTTAATTATATTTGAAATCTAATTTCAAATTAATTAAGATGCTAATTCAAATGAACTTTTAATTTGAATTTTTCCTCCAAAATTCATTCTTCCTATTAATTAATTTAAACTCTTTAATTTAATTAGTTAACCTTTGACTTAACTTTTAAAGTTAAACTAGCTTAACTCTTAAGCTCAATTTGTTAACTTAACTCTTTAAGTTAACTTCACCAATTGATGGTCATGTTGGCACTAAATAATTAAATCCTTAATTATTGGTCTAATTTAACTCTTTAAATTAATTTATTAATTTTACACTTAAAATAATCAAGATAAAAATGACCTTCAAAATTGGTACCACAAAATCAGTCCATTAGGAGTTAGTTTTCTTACACTTAGAAACTTTTCTCCATCAATTAGGAAGCTAATTGAATTTTGAGTGCAACCTAATAAGCTCTACCATTCAGTGGACATTGGCTCACAATTTCTAGTGACTTTTGAATATCTTATATTCATTTTAGTTTAAAACTCCTTTTAAACTAATTGACTCAGTTCAATTAATCTCATTAATTGAAGAGTACCTAATCTCCATGATCGATGTCCAACCTCAAGCCCATGGAGCCCAACTAATTAGCTAAAATGAATATTCTAGAGAATCATCATTGCTCTACGTGTACCTTACAAATACAGTCCTTCCATCTTCTATCTCCCGAAATAGGCCTAGAACAAAATATTTATCAGCTTCCTAGTAGCCTTGATACTATACCTTTATTCTCAATGTTCAATCTATTTATATGACCTTACCTTTAGAAAACTCCTTTTCCAAATTATCACACCACCTTATGCAAGAATTTCTGGAAATCAATTATTATAGAATACATAAGAGATGCACTCGCCCTTAACAGTAATGAGGAGTCAGATTCCATCTTAGATCTAACAAACCTTCATGCCAAGTAGCTCATACCCAATTTCAACTTGAAAGACCTGCAAGGTCGTCAATGAAGAGTCAAAGTATAAGGACCAAATATAAGGTTACCATGATCCTCAAGTCAGAGGACTAATAATATGCACTAGCGTAAGTGGAAGAACTAACCATTACTGACTTACCACTATAGCTATCTAGTGGATTCTCCTATAGATGTTTAGTGCCTTGTTCTCTAACAAACACCCCTACTAACACGCATCGATATCTCATACAGTTGCACATGGAACAGAGCAATCTCTAACTCTTGGATTTATATATCGTTAATGCAAGTCTATCCAGATCTTAGATGCCCTGTCTCTTAAGATCCTATAACTTAAAAGATTTAAGATCACAACCATGTGAAACTTATTCCATGGTCACCAAACCAAGTCCCGCAATCATAAGTGATCTAAGTGTTTCATCCAAATGCTAGTGAAGTGAAATAAATCATAAGATGAAGATGGCCATATAAAGAATATCATTCAATCAAGATTGTTTTACAAGAAAATTGCTTTTACAAGGCCAAATCTATTGGCTTGCAAGCTACTATTTCAACAAGTTTAGGTTGGGTCATGGGTTGACCCATCCAACTCGAAATTATTTTTTGAATGACTCATCAACCCAACACTACCCAATCCAATTCAACCCACATAATATAAAAAAATAAATATAAGCAAGATATTTTAAAATTTAAATTTTTTAACTATTATCATATCAAACTACTGCTAAACGTATAAAGTACCCAAAGAAAAGGCTAAAAAAATAAAGTCCCAGCTTTATCTTTTTTCTTGTGCCTAACCGCCACTACTCATTTTCCTCTATTCATTATCTCCTCTCCCACTTGGCCCTTGAGAAAATTCTAGTTTTTTCCAAGTTCGACAGCCTTGATACACATATGCTCATGGAATTTTATAGATACATCTTCTTCCTTAGCCAAGCAATTTTATTATGATATTTTCTTTCTATTGAATATAACCAAAATTAACATAATCAGCATTCCTAAATCTAGTGAATAGGGATGGTTTTTATTATGCCTACATGAAGACTAGTTTAATATCTGGCTTACCCAAATAATTTTTAAGTTTAATAATTTTTACTATTGATCCTATTGTGTGTGTGTGTGTTATAACCCAGATAATTTTTTAGTTTAATAATTTTTACTATTGACCCTATTGTGTGCGTGTGTGTTATATTTTCGTTAATATTGTGCAATTTATGGTTTCAATTCATCAAAAACTAGAGTTTTTAAATTTAGTATTTTGGTAAACTATGATTTGTTATAGCAATTTCAGTATTAAAATGGTGTATTTTTCTTTTACTTGGAGAATTATGATAATTTTTTCAACATATACGAATGTTAGTGTGTGCTGCAAAATTGGAAAGTTGTGTGTGATGCAAAAAAGTATAGGTATTTAAATTCACCTAGTTAATACCCATTAAAATGTTATTCATGTTGTACAAATATTTATCTGCTCATGAAAATGGATTGTGGAAGTCAAATCAACAAGCAATACAAAAATAAAGTTTACATTATCAATTTTTTTACCAATAAAAAATATGATTTTCATAATGGGTTGGGTGGGTTGTGGGTTTTCAGATTGTTAGGTTAACCCAATTCAAAACTAGGTTGACCCAGGTCGATCTAATTCAGAGTAGGATAGGTTTTAGTTTATACTTATCAGGCTGAAAATTAAAAAGTTGGGTTTGGGTTAAACAAATTTATGTAATACTCTAACTTTGATCTAACCTAAATTGCCACCCCTACTCAATAACTATGTTTCTAATTCTAATGTTCGATTTCTCTTTATGACCTCATCTTTGGAAAACTCCGTTCCCAAATTATCATACTACCTTGTGCAAGAATTTATTAGAATCGATAATTACAGAATACATAGGAGATGCTTTCGCTCTTCACAACAATGAGGAAAAAAATGCCATCTTGGATCTCACAAACCTCCATGTCTAGGTAGTTCATACCTAATCCCAACCTAAATGGCCAACTACATGGTTGGTGAAGAGTTAAAGTATAAGGACCTAAACACAAAATTACTAAAGATCCTAGTTCAAAGGACTAATTATATGCACCAGCGTAAGCTGGAGAACTTACCACTATCGACTTGCCACTTCAACTATCTAGTAGATTCTCTGGACTTGTCTTCAGTAAACTTGTTCTCTAACAAGCACCTACTAACATGCACCCATGTTAAACATGGATTGCTCCTAAAATGGAGCAATATCCAACTCTTTGGATTTATGCATCGTTAGTACAAGTCTATTTGAATTTTAGATGTCCTATCTCATAAGATTCTGACTTGAAATATTTAAAATCATGATTGTGTAAGACTTATTTTATGATCACCACCAAATGTCTGACCAAGTCCCGTACTTATGTGTGATTTAGGGGCTTCAACTAAATGCTAGTGAAGCAATATAAGCATAAGATAAAGATGGTCATTTTATATAAATAACATTCAACCAAGATTGTATCACAAGTAAAATAGTTTAATGCCAATTGAATTAGCTACGTGGCACTATTTTAACAATCCCCCACTTGCCCTAAAGCTAATTCCCCATAGTCGTAAGGCCCATCTTCTCAAGATGCCCTTCAAAGACCTTTTACGTTTAGGGGTTTAAATAGTAGTTCAACTATATTCTCTTTTGAAGCAACTATATCCACTCAATTGTTATCTCTATCAATTGTTCTCATAGATCAAATGATAACATATTTATTTATGTTTAGATCATTAATGAGGTTTTGGCTTAAGTCCTATGTTATCTTCAAAAGACAACTTTAGGTACTACATCTAACTCTTTGATGACGTTTTTTATCCAAATACCTTCTTTTGTGATTTTTGAAACTGCAAAATATTCTACCTCAATGGTAGAATTGTTGGAATAGTACCCCGCAAGCTAATTAGATTGGCATGAAAAATTATTTCACTTGTGACATAATCTTCATTAAATGATATTCTTTATAAATGGCCATCTTCATCATATGTTTATATTACTTCACTAGCATATGGTTGTTGCCCTTGGATCACAAATGACTATGGGACTTGGTCATACACTAGTTGGTGATCATGGAATAAGTCTTACACAGTTGTGATCTTAAACATCCCAAGTTATAGAATCTTATGAGATAAAGTATCAAAAATTTAGATAGGCTTGCATTAACAATGTATAATCTAAGGGTTGGATGTTGCTCCATTCCATGAAAAAACCATATGAGATATAGGTGTATGTTAGTAGGCGCTTGTTAGAGAATAAGGTACTAAGACCTTCTTGAAGAATCCACTAGATAGCTATAGTGATAAGTCGGTAATAGCTAGTTTTCCAGCTTTCACTAGTTCATATAATTAGTCCTTTAACCTAAGAATCTATTGTAAATTTATGTTTAGGTCCTCATGATTTGACTCTATCTTAGCCACTTAGCTAGCATTCCAGTAGTAATTAGGCATGAGCTACTTAAGTATGGAGGTTTATGAGATCCAAGATGGGATCCAACTCCTCATCTTTATGAAAGGCGAGTGCATCTCCTATGCATTCTATAATGATCGATTCCTAGGAGTCCTTGGCCAAGGTAGTGTGGCAATTTGGGAAAAGGGGTTTTCTAAAGATGAGGCCTCAAACTGGAATCAAACATTAAGAATAGATGCATAGGATCAAGGCTATTAGGAAGCCGACATATATCTTGCCTTAAGCCTCTTTCACGGAGATAGGAGACGAAATGACTGTATTCATGAGGTAAGTGTAGTGCTAGAATGGCTCACCAAAAGCATCATTTGGCCAATTTTTGGGCTCTTTAGGCTTAAGGTTGGACATCAACCATGAAGATTACGTACTCTTCAATTAATAGAAATTAATTAAATTGAGTTGGTTAGTTTAAATGAGTTTAAACCAATATGAATATATGATATTCTAAAGTCACAAAGGTTGTGAGCCTATATCCAAGAAGTGGTAGAACCTAATGGGTCACACACAAAAGCCAATTAGCAATCCTAAATATTGAGGGAACCTTCTAAGTGTTAGAAGGATTCCATGGTGGCCAAAAATTGAAAAAATCGGTTGACACAATTTTTTGTCATCTCAGCTTGGTTAATTTAATTATTGAATTGACATATTTAATTTAAGGAGTTAAATTAAGTTTTAATTTGATTTGGTGCCTCATGACTATCAATTAGTCAAGTTAACTTAAGATGTTAAGTTAACAAGATCTAGCTTAAAGAGTTAAGCTAGTTGACTTAAAGGTTAAGTCAAAGTTTAATTAAATTAAAGTATTTAATTTAATTAAAATGAAGAATTGATTTTGGAGGGAGAATTCAATTGAAATGTTCATTTGGTGCTGATTTATAATTTAATTAGATAGACATTTCATGAGATGAATTGTAGATTCCAAATTAAATTCAAATTCAACACAAATTAATATGCAACTTGCAAGATGCTTGCAATTGGGCATGCTTAGTGGCACCCCCCACCTTGAGGGGGGTGTGATTCCATCTTGGCATCACACATATCCACTCTATATATAGATATGGAGAAGGGGGCGGCCAGCACTAAGAAACACACACACATTTTGTGCATCTAAATATTAAATCTAAAATTCCCTCCAAAAAGTGATTCTCTCATTTGTTGAGGGTTCACTCTCTTCTTCACCGCCCTCACCATTTTTGGCCTCCTACCAGATATCTTTCCCATTTATTATTCCAGATAAATTGAGGATAAAAGGATTTTCAATTGGTGTGTGGACTTTGGTATCAGAGGTAAGATGAATTTCAGATTGCTTGCTTTGGTGATCCTCTATTCCAGCGGTGCGTTTATGGATTCTTTTCGAGGTCTTTCCGAAGTATTTTGTTTCCTATATTTTTACTGTACGTTCTCCATTGAGTTGGTGAAATTTTGGTCCATACGTCGCTTTATTCGGAGATGATTTTCCCGATCAAAAGTTGATCACACTTTACTGTGCCAGAAGCAGTCTGCGTTTGGAAAGAAAGCTCTACTTCGAGTTTTTGGTTGGATTTTGCTTAAAAGGTGACCGTATGACCTTAATCCATTATATAGGAATGATTTATATCTTTTTATTGGTGTAATCTAAGTTAGATTTTAGTTTTTATATTTTTTAAATTGGATCCTTAGCATTGCACCGCTTTCAAGAATTGGTCGTGATGTCTTGTTTAGAACTCTTCCAACTCACCACGCCGCCATAGAAACAAAATATAAATCCTAAAGTGAATTAAAGTTCATTGGATTGGAAATTAGAATCTAAAAGCCCCTCGAGTTTCAATTTTTCATTGCCATATACTAAAAACAAATTCTTAGTTCTTGTCAAGTACTTTAGGATTGCTTTTATGGCTATCTAATAACATTCACCAGGGTCGCAATGAGTGCGACTCGTAATGCTTAGAGTGTGTGCTACATCCATCCTTGTACATTGAATGGCAAACATTATACTCCCTATGGTTGATGCACAAGATACATGGAACATTTTTTCTCTCTTATATTTAGTCTTGGGGGCCATATGTTAGAATAGTGCCCCCAAGCCAATTAGATTGCTGTGTAAACTATTTCACTCATAATATAATCTTAATTGAATGATATTCTTTATATGACCATCTTTATCTTATGTTCTATATTACTTCACTGGCATTTAGATAAAGCTCTTAGATCACTGAGACTTAGATTGATGACCATGGAATAAGTCTTACACAATCATGATCTTAAATCTTCTAGGTCATAGGATCTTATGAGACAAAACATCTAATATTTAGATAGACTTGCACTAACAATGCATAAATCCAAGAGTTGGATATTACTCCATTCTATGAGTGATGTATGAGATAAATGTGCATGTTGTTAGGTACTTATTAGGGAAAAAGACACTAAAGACCCATTTGTAGAATCCACTAGATAGCCACAGTGGCAAGTGGATAATGGCTAATTCTCCCACTTACACCAATGCACATTATTAGTCCTCTGACCTAAGGATTCATGGTAATCGTATTTCCGATCCTCATGCTTTGACTCTTACTTGACCACTTGGTGGGCTTTTTAGGTTGAAATTGGGTGTAAGCTACTTGGCATGGAGGTTTGTGAGATCGAAAATGGAATCCGACTCCTCACTTTTGTGAAAGGTAGGTACATCTCCCATATATTCTATAATGATCGATTCCAAAACAAACTTGTGGAAAGTGATGTGACAATTTGGGAAAGGAGTTTTCCAAAGATAAGGTCATGCAATGGAATAAAATATTGAGAATAGAGACATAGTATCGAGGCTATTAGAGAGCTAACAAATATCTTGCCCTAGGCCTCTTTTAGGAGATAGGAGATGGAAATATCGTATTTGCATGATACACGTAGAGCTATAATAGTTCTCCAAGAGCATTTATTTTGGCCAATTAGTTGCGCTTAATGGGCTTGAGGTTGGACATTAACCATGGAGATTAATACTCTTCAATTAATGAGATTAATTGAATTGAGTCGATTAGTTTAAAAGTGTTTTAAACTAAAATGAATATGTGATATTCAAAAGTCACAAAGAGTTGTGAGCCCATGTCCAATAAATGATAGAACTTATTGGGTCACACACAAAATTCAATTAGCTTTCTAATTAGTGGAGGAATTTCTCTAAGTGTTAGAATATTCTCTCCTAGTGGACAAATTTTGAGGTGATCAACTTGGGGATCAATTTTAGCTTGATTAATTTAAGTGTTAAATTAATCAATTAATTTAATGAGTTAAATTAGACTAATAATTAAAGAATTAATTATTTGGTGCCATTTGATCTCCAATTGATCAAAGTTAACTTAAAGAGTTAAGTTAACAAAATTAAGCTTGTTGACTTAAGAGTTAAATCAAAGGTTAATTAATTAAATTAAAGTGTTTAATTTAATTAATGAGAAGAATATATTTTGGAGGGAAATTTAAAATGAAAAGTTTATTTGAATTAGCATTTTAATTAATTTGAAATTAGATCCCAAATTAAATTGAAATTCACATGAAACTCAAATATGATTTGAAATTCAAGCTTGCCACTTTGGCAAGCAAGTGGCCACACCATCCTCCCTCTATATATAGATATATGGATGAGGAAATTCATCCATTCACACCATTTGTGAAGATTAGAATCTTGCACAATTTCCCTCCAAAAACCTCTCCCCAAGCATTGCCTCATGAGTAGCAGCTTTGTTTTCTCTTCTTCTCCTAACCTCAAAATCGATCTCCACCATATATTTTCTCCTCTATTTATCCTAATAAAATTTAGGAGAAATTGGAAGTTCAATTAGTGTGTGGATCATTATAACTTTTGGTTTACTTGCCTTGGAGATCCAATGTGCAGAGTAGCGATTTTGCTAAATTTTTATGAGGAGATCCAAATATATTTTTTGTCCATAGTTTTCATATATTATTAAATATTTAGTTTAGAATATCCACATTTAATTTTTTGAATTTTGGAGATCTTGAAGCCAGGAAAAAGTTGTTGTTTCTCCGCTATGCTGGTTTCTGGTAGATTCTAGACTCGTGAAGTGTTCACAATTCTCTCCTTGGAAATTAGCAATTCAAGGTAATTATATTACCAATCTAGATCTATAGCATGTTTAGATCCTTGTTAGCTTGATTAGCCTAGTTAATTTTATCTTTTGAAGTTTTAATGATTGGATCTTAGTACTATTTTTACCTTCACCATAAACTTGGAGAGACATAAACCATGTCCCATTGGAAGGAATCCCTTCTTAAACTTTTCCATACTAAACCTTTTTAGAATCTTGTCAATGTCTAATGTTTAGGAAAGTACTAACATTCTTTTTTATCAATCTCTATAGATCTATATTCCTAATACTAAGGATACATCACCTAAATGCTTCATAGAGAATTATGAAGATACACTCTAACATTTCCCTCTCATTCCCAGTGAGAAGAATGTCATTGACATAAAGTACAATAAACTATATCAAGCTCCCACTAGGTGTTTTATATACACAAGGTCCATACATATTTTTTATAAAGCCAAACGATTTGACTATCTTATCAAAACATATGTTCTAACTTCAAGATGCTTGTTTAAGTCCATAAATGGACCTTTCGCATTTGTAAACCTTTTACTCACTTTCTTTGGATGTAAAACTTTGTGATTGTTCCATATAGATTTCTTCTTCAGTGTTTTCATTAAGGAAAGCAATTTTCATATCCATTTGACATATCTCATAGTCATAATATATGGCTATGGCAAACATAATCCTAATAGACTTAGGCATAGTAGCCAATGAAAGGATTTCCTCAAAATCAATGCCAAATCTTTAACTGTAACCTTTTGCCACTAATCTTGCCTTAAAGGTTGTAACCTCTCCATCGACTCCTAGCTTTCACTTATAGATCTACTTACAACCAAAGGGTACTATACCCTTCAGTAGATCTATCAAAATCCATACATTGTTAGATACATAAAGTTAATTTTGAATCTCATGGCCTCTAACCAATGTCTCGAATCTATATATAACATAGCTTCCTCATAGGTCTTTGGATCACTATCCACTTGGCTTGTTTTATGAAAGAATCTAAATCTTTTAGGTTGCTTCTTGATTTAGTCCGACCTTTTAAGAGGTTGTGTGCTAGGCTCTTAATGTTCACTTATTTCTATAGCTTATGGAATATTATGATCATCTGATCATCTTGAACTTTATCAAGTTCAACAACAATGCCTTTTCTATCTGGTATAAATTTATTTTCCAAAAAGATGGCATTCCTTAAAATAAACACCTTTTATTTCGAGGAAGCATAGAAGTAATAACCCAAGGACTCTTTTAGGTATCCCACAAACTTGCATAAAATAGATCTTGTATCCAACTTGTCCCTCACTAACTTCTTGACGTGTGCGGGAGACCCCCAAACTCTGGAAAAAGAGTAAGAAGGTGCTTTGCCATACCACATCTCATGTGGTGTCTTTGGCACCGACTTTGAGAGCACTACATTTAGTATCCGCATCGCTATTGTTAAGGCATATCTCCAAAAGTAAGAGCACATTAGTGAATCTCATCATGGAACATACCATGTCTAATAAGATATGATTTCTCCTCTTAGCTACTCCATTATGTTGGGGTGTGTCTAGTTGAGCCCATTGAGAGAGAATCCCATTCTCCTTTAGATAAGCCAATAATTTGGTACTTAAGTATTCATCTCCTCAATCTGATTGAAGAGCTTTAATACTTAAGCCTTGTTGCCTTTCTACTCCATTCTAATTCTCTCTAAACTTTTCAAAAGTTTTGAACTTGTACTTCATAAGATGCACATGTCCAAACTGAGTATGATCATTGGTGAAGGTGATGAAATATGAATAGCCACCTCTCACACAAACTTTTAGTAATCCATAAACATCCGTATGGATCAAATCCAAAGGATTTGTAGTTCATTCTATTTATCCTACAAAAGGAGCCTTGGTCATTTTTCCTTTTAAATAAAATTCACAAGTAGGAAGATCTTCTATGCCACTAACGTTTAGTGCTTTGAAGGTTTCTAACTTGTTCATCCTATTCTTGGAAATATGTCCAAGTTTAGCATGTTACAAGATGGCATCTTTTTGATTATCTAATTTTCTTTTACTTTGTTAAATGTGCATTAACAATGATTGAGAATCCAAAATGTATAATCCATTGTTAAGTGTACCTTAAGCAACTAAAGAATTATTCATTATTACCTTTAATTTCCCTTTTGATATTGAAAATTCCAATCCTTCGCTATCTAAAATGGGAATTAAAATAATGTTCTTAGTAAGATATGGTACATAATAACATGGATTTAATACCAGAAAGGAGTTCCCAAAGTCTAACTTATTTTATGCATTTGGCTTTGGCCGCAACTTTTGCTCTATTATCAAAGCATAGGATCAAATCTCCAACACTAAAATTTATTATTTTTTCCATTCTTTATAACAAATTACAAAAATGGAAACCACATGCGATATCATGTATCCATGAGGAAGAATTTATCCTTAGATGCACTTCAAAAAGTACATACCATTCCCAAGGGTTATAAGATATTTCTGGTAGTACCACTTCCAATGGCTTTTCTCACAAAAATAGAAAAACGTAGCATCGAATTTATCCTCTTTAATCTTCTTGACTCCACTAAACACATTAAATGTAATTTTCCCCTTGAAAAAAAAACACTTCTTCTTCTTCTTTCTTCTAGCCTTTAAGGTTTTCGAAATAGACCAAGAAAGCAATCATTAGAGGTTTACCTTTATCTCAGTTGTCTCCGTCTAGACCACTTTGGTCATTTAAGCTCAACAAAGATGTAAGGATCAAATCCCCATGGAGATTATTGTCCATCACTATGACTAAGTTGAAGAGCTTCCCAAGTCTAATCATCTTTAGACCGTAGTCAAGGACACATGACTTCTCATCCATCTTAGCTTGAAAAATATCCTCAAACAACATAAATCTCTTATACCTTATTCGCTTTACAACTCTTGTAAGCAAAAGACTAAGTTATGTTTCATGTAGTCATAAAACTTTTGAAATTGATAGATGCCATCATGAGACTATGGGCTAAGAGGTGATCCTCAATCTTTTTTGTGAACATTTCATGTGTCTCTTGACCCATATTAATCCCTATAAGATTAGGGGCACCATGATATAGAACATATATTTGTTCTTTGGAATCTTGGAATAATTTTGAGGTTAAGTTAATTGTAAAAGTTAGGCCCGGTGAGTTTATTAGTTTCCAAAAAAATATTGAGTGGATTCTTAGCCATTTGATTTGAGATTTCACAAATCTACAAAGACAAAAAAGAGAATATGAGCATGTGATTGAATTTCGATATTAGAAAACATGTTTATAAACTTTCAACCATGTTTTTCTCCCACTGTTTTATCAAATTTCTCACCCCCATAAGGAATTCAGGAAATCTCATTTCTCAATCAGAATCAAGGCCCAAAGGAATTATAGCGGATCCACAACTCGTGAGACATCCACAAATAATCATAAGTTAAGCAAATTTTGCTAATTGTATCTCAATGCAACCTTTGATATGGTTTACCTCACTCTTCATGTAGACCCATGACTCATGCGGCATCTACACTGCTAGGTATATAAGTTAGATATGAGATAATGCATAGGAAGCATTAAATCAAAGTGTATCATACTAAGTAAGTGGGCATAGCTTTCCTCCAGAAACATGACTTAGACTTATAAAACATCACGTAAATGTGGTAACATCTCATGTCACATACTATTGATAGAAGGCATAGATTAATTAAAACTCTTTTTAACTTGTATTGATATTGACTTAATATTTTGAAAGCATTTAGACTCCTCTAAGTAAAAGGATTTTCTTGCTTTGAAAGATCTTGTCAATTTTATCTTCTCTTATTTATGTTTTTTATATGCTAACCATGCATCTCATACATTAATAAGATAAAGAAAGCATAAATAAAGTAAACACGCCTAATGTGCTCCTAGAGTGGGATGACCATGAGCCTTAACCAAGTAGTGCACTTAGAGCCATAGGTGCACTACTTATTTGATTTTAGGCTGGTTGATTAAATCTAGCTATTACATAAATATATCCCATGCATTCATGGGTCTTCATGCCTCCTTGATTCCCTTGGCCTTCTTTGTCTCCTTGCAACATTTACAAGAGAAAATAAATTTTCACTTATAATGATTCTATTTTCATAGCATTTACAAGATAGAAAATTAAGAGACATGCAAGCTCCTATTTAATATAACCATTTTCAAAAATTTGAAACAAATAAAATCATATTAGAAGCTCATGATCATCCTCATACATTCATCATTCATTCAACAATTAAATGAACAATAAATAATAATTGACATTCAATTCAAAAAATTAAATGTTTACGTCATAAACAATTAATTAATTAGCAAAAATATGCAAAATCATTATGCAACTCATTTTTGCACTTAATTGAAGATTAACTTAAAGAAGATTTTAAAAGCATGCAAAGATGTCCAACATTGCTTTGAACACTTACACAACATTTGTGCATCAAAATAATGATGAAATAATCAAGTTTGTTAGGCCAAAAATACCAAAATAGCACAAAAACAAGTTCTAGGGTGACCCTAGGCAAGCTGCTATCCAACCAGCTGGCCAGGTAGGCAGCGGGCATGCATAAGGTACGCCCAAAGCTTTGCCTAGCTCTGCCAAGTAGCGTGGCAACTCTGCCAAGTAGTGTGGCAACTCTACCACAAATTGAACTAATCAACTATTTAGGCACTATTTTGTGTTTTTGCTAGTCCAAACCATACAGACACCTCCATAGCATCATTTCATACAAATTTTGACAAATTTTCATATTATAAATACTATTAAAAACTAGAAATTAAAGTATTTAAACATGCTTCAAAAATCAAATCTAAATGAGGATCAACATTATCCAAAAATCTCCAATTAACTCCAATCCAATTGGATCCAAAAATGACCAAAATACCTTAAGGCCAAATTAAACATGTCATATCAACATATAATCATTCAATGCTAAATCAACATTTAACATAATCATCTATGAATCAAAATCATGCCAAGACATGAATCAACACTTAAATCATTTATTAGCATATCACAATTCATCAACAAAGAAGCCACATGCAAAACCAACCAAACACTCAAACTCATTAATTGAATTAAGTATTTGGAGATAAGAATAAATTCATCACATGAATCAATTACCAAAATCCAAATTAAAGCATGAATTAGGCTCTGATACCACTTGAAAGTGAAAGTAAGCTAAGGACCCAAGATATAAAACCATAAAAAGGCTAACTATAACTTATCTACTCCACTCCAAGAATTTAATCATGCATTTAATAAGAATTTAGATCCAGAACTTTTACCTTGAATGCTAAATCTAATGGTAAAAGAAAGACTCCAATGAACTCTTCAAAGAAAAAATTGTGCACAGTAGAAAGTCACCAATGGTTAACCATCTTCCACAACACCAAAATTGCTTAAACTTTACAAAGAGCACCTCAACACAACAAGGAAGATTCTGTAATAACTTTGTGCCAATCAAAACTTTCAAAGTTCTTCAAATCTTCCACGAACATTATTGGATAGCAATGGTTCACTAAGGAGCACCAAACCCTGAATGTTAAACCTCTAATATAATAATCCACACTCCCAATGATAGATCAAATCAGCCTCAGATATACTAGAAAATGAGAGGATAAAGGTGAGGGAGTGGCAGTTTGAGAGGAATTGAAGAAGGAAAGAGTTTGGAGAGTGTGAAACTTCAACACATGAAAAATCATACTTTTAGAGGGAAAAATGGAATATTAGTGGAAAAGCCATCTAATGGTTGGCCATGTTCTATTTATAAAGAGGATGGTGTGATGCAAGTTGAAATCACACCTCAAATGGTTAGTTGGCCACTTGCCAACTTCCATGGGAATTTAAATTTCACAAGCATTTGTATTTAATTAGCATTTACATTTCTTCTTATGAAATGTAATGCAAATTAACTCAAAACTAATTTTAAATATATTTTTCATTTGAATTTTCCTCCAAAATCCAAATGCTCATTTTAATTAAGTTAAATCTTTAATTTAATTAATTAGTTTGACTTAACTCCTTAAGTTAATTAACTTAACTCTTTAAGTTAATAGGTGCAAGTTAACTCTTTAAGTTAACTTGATAAATTAATTGTCACATGGCACTAATTAAATTAATTCTTTACTTTAATTGATTTAATTTAACTCTTTAAATTATTTTTATTAATTTAAAAATTAAATTAGTCAAGTCAAAGATGACCAAAAATTAGTCAATTGGATTTTTCTCTAAAATTGCCTAGTAGAATTTTCTAACTCCTTAGAAAATTCCTCTCATCAAGTAGTACTTCCTTTAGACTTTTGTGTGTGTGACCTATTAGATTCATCCATTCATTAGACATGGGCTCACAACTCGTTGTGATATTTTGAATATTGAAATATTCACATTAGTTTAAACTCCTTTAAATTAATAACTCTTTCAATTAATCTTCATTAATCGAAGAGTATCCAATCTCCATAGTTAATGTCTAGCAACAAGCCCTTGGATCCCAACTAATTAGATGAAATGAATATGTCCTAATGAACCATTCTAGCTCTATGTTTGCTATGCAAATACAGTCCTTCCATCTCCTATCTACTAAAACAGACCTAGAGCAAGATATCTATTAACTCCCTAGTAGTCTCAATAACTATGTTTTTAATTCCAACATTCAATTCCCTTTTATGACCTCATCTTTGGAAAACTCCTTTTCAAAATTTCAAATTACCTTGTGCAAATATTTCTTAAAATCGTTGATTATAGAATACATAGGAGATGCACTCGCCTTTCACAACAACAAGGAGATGGATCCCATCTTAGATCTCATAAATCTCCATATTTAAGTAGCACATACCCAATCTCGACCCAAATGACCCACTACATAGTCAGTGAAGAGTCAAAGTATGAGGACATAAACATAAGATTACCATGAATCCTCAGGTCAAAGAACTAATTATGTACACTGGCATAAGTTGGAGAACTTGCCACTACCGAATTGCCATTCCAGCTATCTAGTGGATTCTCTAGGCAAATCTTCAATGAACTTGTTCTCTAACAAGCACCTACTAATATGCACCCATGTCAAACATGGATTGCTCATGAAATGGAGCAATATCCAATTTTTTGGATTTATGTATTGTTAGTGCAAGTCTATCTGAACTTAGATGCCCCGTCTCGTAAGATTCTATAACTTGGAATATTTAAAATCATGACCATGTAATACCTATTTCATGATCACCACTAGTATCTGACCAAGTCTCGTAGTCATGTGTGATTTAGCAGCTTCAACGAAATGCCAGTGAAGTAATACAAGTATAATATGAAAATGGCCATTTTATATGAATGGCATTCAATCAAGATTGTATTACAAGTGAAATAGTTTACATGCCAATCGGATTAGCTGCGAGGCACTATTCCAACATTTATCGCACATAGTGTAATAAATTTTGCTGAGTAATATATAAATGGCAAGGATGAGATATATCATATTTATAATGTAAATAGGCAAAGATGAAATATATCATATTTATAATGTAAATAGAGTGCTCTATTTTAGTGCTACTATCATGATATGTAAATATATTTTGAGTTAAAGATAAAATGATAGTATTGAATGGTCTTAAGTTATGAGTTTTTTAGCCACTATAATGCTGTTATGGAATTTAAGTTTCATTTGGAGTAATGTAGAGTGACCAATTATCAAAGCATTTCAATCGATTGATTATCACATTGCTATCCTTTGATTGTTGTAGATTTTAAATTGAAAATTTTAGAGATATATAACTGATATTGCATGAAACTAAAGCTAGGTTTGTATTTTAGGATTTTTTTTTCTTAGAAATGCGGTGTAGAGAGTTGTTAGTTATCAAATATTTTGAAATTTTGTGAATTCTTATGAATGATGTTTCATATCCAATTTCTCTTTATGCTTAATATTTGAAAGCAAATAAAGTACTAAGATCCAATTATCAAAACTTTCAAAGCATGAAATTAACTAGTGTTTACAATTATAACAAGGATCTAATCTTGATAGGGATTCAAATTTGGTATGAGCATTATCTTGGAAAGCAAAGTCCAATGAAAAGCTAGTGGACTCTTCACTACTCCAAAAACTATCTGCAACTAGCGCAGCTAGAAGAGTGCAAAAATTGCCCAACCAAAACTCCTCTAAAAATTCCAAAAAAATACCTAGAGCTTCTCAACACCTTAAAGAACTCTCTATCAAAATTTTGTATTGAAATTATTTCTAGAAATCCCTAGAGAAATTCGCTAAATCAGATTTTGTATAGGTGGATCTCCAAAATCTAGCAAGTCAAGTGTCTTGCCTCCATTATTTTGATCCACACACCAATTAGATATACCAAAATCTCTGACCTATACGTTGGCGTAAGAATAGAGATTCAACAATGGTAGAGGCTAATTTTAGGTCGGAAGGAAGAAAAAAAGAGCAAAGCTTTCAACACATGAATGCAATGCTTGAAAAATGGTTTTGGAAGGAATTTACAAAGATTCTAATCTTCACTCCAATAATGATATGGCCATCCCCCTCTCTTTATATCTATATTTAGGTGATGAAAATATGTGATGCCAAGGTGGAATCACATAATGCATGAGGGGGTGGCGGCCAAATGGGCTTGCCCATGTGGCAAATGTAAATCCAAATCTCATTTAAATTTTATTTGCATCTTAATTACATTTGTAATCTCATTTCAAATTAATTAATAAGCCAATTCAAATATCCAAAATTCATTCTTTCCCCAAAATTCTTTCTTTCCAATTAATTAAATTAAACTCTTTAATTTAATTAATTATCCTTTGACTCAATTTTTTTAAGTCAAACTAGCTTAACTCCTTAAGCTTAATTTTGTTAACTTAACTCTTTAAGTTAACTTGGCCAATTGATGGTCATGTTGGCACTAAATAATTAACTCCTTGATTATTGGTCCAATTTCGCTCCTTAAATTATTTGATTAATTTAACACTTAAATTAATCAAGCCAAAACTAACCTTCAAACTTGGTACCTAAAAATAGGTCTCCTAAGAGAAATCATTTTCTAACAATTAGAAAATTTTCTCCTAAAATTAGGAAGCTAATTGAATTTTGTGTGTGATCCAATAAGTTCTACCATTCATTGGACATGGGCTTATAAGTCTTTGTGACTTTTGAATATCTTATATGCATTTTAGTTTAAAACTCCTTTTAAACTAATCAACTTAATTCAATTAATCTCATTAATTGAAAAGTACCCAATCTCCATGGTTGATGTCCAACCTCAAGCCCATGGAGCCCAACTAATTAACTGAAATGATTGTTCTAGAAAAACATCATCGCTCTATGCATACCATGCAAATACGGTCCTTCCGTCTTCTATCTCTCTAAAGAGACCTAGGGCAAGATATTTATCAACTCCCTAATAGCCTCGATACTATGCATTTATTCTTAATATTTGATCATTTTGTGTGACCTTATCTTTGAAAAACTTCTTTTGCAAATTGTCACACCAACTTGCACAAGAATTTTTGGGAATCGATCATTATAAAATACATAGGAGATACACTCACCCTTCACAACAGTGAAGAATCGAATTCCATCGTAGATCTCACAAACCTCTATGTTAAGCAACTCATATCCAATCTCAACTCGAAAGACCCACTAGGTGGTCAAGGAAGAGTCAAAGTATGAGGACTGGATACAAAGTTATCGTGGATCCTCAATTTAGAGGACTAATAATGTGCATTAGCATAAGTAGAAGAACTAGTCACTACTGACTTGCCACTATGGCTATCTAGTGGATTCTTCGGTGGGTCTTTAGTGCCTCATTCTCTAACAAATATCCACTAACATACACCTGTATCTCTTATAGTTACTCGTGGAATGGAGCAATCTCCAACTCTTAAATCTATGCATCGTTAGTGCAAGTCTATTCAGATCTTAGATACATCATCTCACAAGATCCTATGACTTAGAAAATTTAAGACCATGATCTTGTAAGACTTATTCCATGATCACTACTCAGTGAACTGACCAAGTCCTATAGTCTTGTGTGATCTAATAGCTTATCCAAATGCGAGTGAAGTGAAATAGAGCATAAGATGAACATGGCCATATAAAAAATATCATTCAATTGAGATTATTTTACAAAGAAATAGTTTTTACAAGGCTAATCTCATTGGCATATAGGGTACTATTCCAATAATCTCCCACTTGCCCTAAAGCCACTGCCCCATGGCCTTAAAATCCATCTTCTCAAGATGTCCTTCAAAAACTTTTTGCATTAAGGGTTTCGTTGTTAGATCTACTATGTTCTCTTTTGAGGTAACTCTCTCCACTCGAAAGTTACCTCTATCAATGATTTCCTGGATCAAATAATATCGCCTCAAAATATACTTAGATTGATAATGAGATATTGGCTCTTTAGCTTACACTACAGCCATGTTGTTGTCACAGAAGATAACTATTGGCTTAGCAATGCTAGGCATTACATTCAACTCTTTAATGAAGTTTTTAATCCAAACATCTTCCTTTGCAGCTTTCGAAGTGGCAATATATTCTACCTCTATGGTTGAGTCGGCCATGGTGTCTTTCTTGGAACTCTTCCAACTCACCGTGCTGCTATTGAGGTAAAATATAAATCTAGAAGTGGATTTGAGATCATCTACATTGGATTGGAAACTAAAATCTAAAAACCCTTTATGTTTCAATTCTCCATTGTTGCATACTAAAAATAAGTCCTTAGTTTTTCTCAAGTACTTTAGGATTATTTTTATGTCCAACTAGTGACTCTTACTAAGATTTGATTGGAACCTACTAATCATGCTTAACAAGTGTGCCACATTCGGACTCATACATTGAACTGCATATACTATGCTCCTTATTACAGAGGCATAAGGTATTTGGGACATCCTTCGTTTCTCCTTCTAAGTCTTGGGGGCCATAGACTTTGAGAGACAAATGCCATGTCCCATGAGAAGGAATCCTCTCTTAGATTTTTCTATAGTAAACCTCTTTAGTATCTTGTCAATGAACGGCATTAGAAAGCCTCAGCATTCTCTTCGATCTATCTCTCTAGATACATATTCCCAATACATAAGATGCTTCTCTCAAATCCTTCATAGAGAATTGTATAGATAACCACACTTTAGTACACTCTAACATTTCTACCTCATTCCCAATGAGAAGAATGTCATTGACATAAAGCACAATGAACTATACTTAACTCCCACTAGCCTTCTTGTACACACATGGTTCATACACATTTTGAATGAAGCCAAATAATTTGACCATCTTGTTAAAATGCATGTTCCAACTTTGGAAAACTTGTTTGAGTCCATAAATGGGTCTTTGAAGTTTGCAAACCTTTCGTTCACTCCCTTTGGATGTAAAACCTCGTGGTTTCTCCATATAGATTTCTTTTCAATGTCACCATTGAGGAAAGCAGCTTTTACATCCATTTTCCATATCTCATAGTCATAATATACAACTATGGCAAGTAAAATTTGAATAGACTTAGGCAACATGATTGGTGAAAAGGTTTCCTCAAAATCAATACTGAGTCTTTTAATGTAACCTTTTGCCACTAGTCGTGCCTTAAAAAATCACTACTTCTCTATCTACCCCAAGTTTTTACTTATATATCCATTTACAACTAATGAGAACTATTCCCTTTGGTAGATCTATCATAGTCCATACTTTGTTTAAGTACATAGAGTCAATTTTGGATCTCATAGCTTCAAGCCAGCATCCCGATTCTATGTCCAATATAGCTTTCTTATAGGTCTTTGAATTATCAATCAATTGTCCCGTCTCATAAAGAAATCTAAATCGTTCGAGTTGCTTCTTGATCCGGTCTGACCTTCGCAAAGGTTGTGTACCAAGCTCTTGCAATTTCTTTTTTTCCACTGCAATGGGATTTCTTGATCATCTTGAACTTTATCAAGTTTGATGACAACACCTTTTCTATCCAATAGAAAATGCTTTTCCAAAAAAGTGGCATTCCTCAAAACAAACACTTTTTATTTTAAGGGATCATAAAAGTAATAACCTGTAGACTTTCTTGGGTATCCCATAAACTTACACAAGATGGATCTACTATCCAACTTATCTCCCACTATTCATCTCACGTAGGCAGAAGATCCCCAAACCCTTAAATAATGGTATAAGGGTATATTGCCATGCCATATCTCATATGGTATTTTAGACACCAACTTTGAAGGTACTACATTTAGTAGCTTCGTTGTTGTTAATAAAGCATATCCCCAAAAGGATATGGGTACATCGAAAAAACTCATCATAGATCGTACCATGTCCAACAAGGTGTGGTTTTTCCTTTTGGCTACTCCATTATGTTGAGGTGTGCCGGGTGCAGTTCATTGTGAGAGAATCTCATTCTCTTTAAGATAATTCAAAAATTCGGTACTTAAGTATTCTCCTCCTCGATTCAGTCAAAGGGCTTTAATACTAAGTCCATTTTGCTTTTCTACTTCACTTCTATACTCTTTAAACTTTTCAAAGACCTCAGACTTGTACTTTATAAGATACACATGTTCGTACTAACTATAATTATCGATGAAGAAAATGAAGTAAGAATAGCCATCTCTCCCACTAACTTTTATTAGTCCACAAGCCTCTATATGGATTAAATCCAAAGGCTTTATGGGGCACTCCGTTTGTCCTACAAACTGAGCGTTGGTCATTTTTCCATTTAAACAAGATTCACAAATAGAAAGGTCCTCAATGCTACTAACTTTTAGTGCTTTAAGAGCTTCTATCTTGCTCATCATAGTTTTAGAGATATGTCCAAGTCTTGCATGACATAAAATGGCATCTTCTTGGATGTCAGGCTTTCTTTTATTTATTTGAACGTGCATTAGAGGAATAGAAGAATCAAGTATATATAATCTATTAACTAATATACCTGAAGCAATTTAAGACCATTTTTAATGCTTGCAACTTCCCATTTGATAATGAAAAATCAAATCCTTCATTATCCAAAATGGGAATTGAAACAATGTTCTTAACAAGATTGGGTACATAGTAAATCAAATCGAGAACAATACAAAAATTCCCTAATTCTAGTTTGATTGCACATTGGACCTTGGCCACAACTCTTGCTCCATTTTCAAGGCAGAGGATCATATCCTCTTTAAGTAGACTCCTTCTTCTATTCATCCCCTATAATGAGTTACAAAGGTGAGAACCACGTGCGGCATCAAATACCCATGAGGAAGAATTGGTCGTCAAATGCACTTCAAAAAAATACATACCCTTCTCAAGGGTCACAAGGTAAGCTTTATAGTTTCTCTTCCAATGACCCTTTTCACCACAGTGGAAATAGTTTGCATTAGTCTTAGGTTTCTTCTTAACTCTCCCAGAACTTTTCTCAGGTTGCTTCCCTTTCGAGGAAGAACTCTTTTTCCTCTTACCTCCCTTTCTAGGACCTTTAGGACCTTTCAACTTAGAGGAAAATGCCATCATAAGAGGTTTTTCTATTCTCATAGTCATCTCAGAGGTTGCCTCAGAGGTCACAAGTATATTCACCAATTTGTTGATCATCACTATTTGCTTGGACATATTAACGTTCACAACAAATTTGTCAAATGAGGGTGGCAACGATTGGAGGATCAAATCTATGTAAAGGTTATAGTCCATAATCATATCAAGTTGTCCAAACTTTTTGATAAATCCTATCATCTTTAGCCCGTGATCATGGACATTTGCCTCTTTACTCATCCTTGTCCTAAAGAGCTCCTTAGACAAAGTGAACCTTTCATGTCTTGTTTAAACACCATACAACTCTTGTAGGTGTGTTTAGATCTCACAAACATGTTTCATGTATTCATAAGTCTTTTAGAGCTCATTAGTCATAGATGCCAACATGAGGCATCTAACTTGTATATCATCATCTATAAATTTCATGAACACTTCACGAATCTCATCGATTACATTATCACCCAATGTGTCTGGTTGACTTTGATCAAGAACATATGTCCTCGTACCAGAGTCTAAAATTATCTTAAGATTTCTCTACCAATCTTGGAAGTTAGGCACGATCAGTTTATTAATTTCCAAAATTCTTGTGAGTGGATTTTTAGCCATTTGTTTGTTGAAGATTTCAAAAACCTGCATGTGGCGAAAAAAAGAGAATAAACATGTGATTGAATTTGATATTAAAACATGTTCATGGCATTTCAAGTATATTTTTCTTTCACTATTTTATCAAATCCTTCACGCCCAAGAAAAATTCATAAAATCACATTTCCTAGTGAGAATCAAGACCCCAAGGACCTACAAGTAGACCCACAACTTGTGAGACATCCATAAACAGTCTAAAGGTAAGCAACTTTTGCTAATTGCATCTCATGCAATTCTTGATATATTTTGGCCACTTTTTATGTGGACCCGCAACTCATGTAACATCTACACTAGTAGGTGATAAGTCGAACCCACCAATCAAACTTCAACTTGAGATAGTCACGTGACATCCTATGACTCGTGTGCCAAAGCATGGGGGGTCTCAAATTAAAGATACATCTCATGCAAAGTATATGGTCAAAGCTTTCCACTATAAGTGTGACCCACAACTCGTGAGACATCACACAAATAATCGTAACATCATCATGCCACATACTACTGGTAAAAGGCTTGCATTAATTAACACCCTTTTAATTTGTATCCATTTTAACTTAATATTTGAAAAACACTTAAACTTTCCAAGTAGAGAGCTTTTTCTTACAAAGATCTCATTATTTTTGTCTTCTTATTTAAGTTCAATATATCCTAATCATGCATCTCATACATTGATAGGATATGAAAAGCATAAATAAGTAAATGCACCTAGCATCCTCCTAGAATAGTATAACCATGAGCCTAACCAAGTGATGCACTTAGAACTATATGTGCATCACTCAATTGATTTTAAGTATGTTGATTAAACAAAACTATTACATGAGTGTATCCTATACATTCGTGGGTCTTCGAGCCTTCTTAGATCCTCTTTGCTCCTTGCAACTTTTACAAGAGAAAGAAAATCTCACTATTAGTGATTCTACTCTCATAACTTTTACAAGATAGAACAAAAGACATGCAAGCCCCATTTAATACAACCCATTTCAATAATTTGAAATAAATAAAATCAATATTAAAGGCTCATGATCATCCCTAATCATTCATCATTCATTCAACAATTAAACAAACAATAAATAAATCTAGAATTAATAATTAATTCCAATAATTAAATGCTTATCTCATAAACAAATAATTGATCAAGCATAACATTTATACCACAAGTTGGAGATTAACTTTGACAAGTTTTAAGAAGCAATAAAAAATGTCAAACATAATTTTGAGGTCTTAGACAACACTTGTGCATCCATAACACATGATTTAACATCATTTTTAGCTAGTTGAGGAGCCAAAAATTGGCTCAAAACTTGCCCAACCCTCAACTGAGTGCTGCTAGTTGAACTAGGCACGAGAGCCACTACCCTGACAACTAGCCCATTGTTGGCCAATAGCCTTTATTTTGGGGTCAAAGGCTAGTTAAATCTATTTTTAGCTCAATTTTTGTACCCCAAAAATTTTAGAACGCTTTCTAAAAATTAAATCATACTTTATGGACCAATTTTTAGATCTAAAATTCAATTCAAAATTGAAAATTAAAGTGCTCAAACATGCTTCAAAAATTCAAGCCTAAGTGAGAATCAAATTCTCCAAAAATCTTCAACTAAACTCCAATTCAATTGGACCCAAAAATCTTTTGATCAATCATCAACATGCTATATCACTATATAACATTAATTAATGTCAAATCAACATTCAACATTATCACTGTGAATTAAAACATACTAACTACATGAATGAACAATTAAATTACATAATAGCATGCTATTAATTCATCAATCTAGGAGCCACACACATCATCAACCAAATGCTCCAATCCAATACATCACATGAATCAATCTACCAAGGAAAATTCAAATCTAAGCTTAATTTGGGCTCTAATACCACTTAAAAGTAAGTAAGGCACTAGGATCCAATTATCAAAACTTCCAAAGCATCAAATTAACTAGTGTTTACAAGCATAACAAGGATCTGATCATGCTAGGAACTCAAATTTGTTGAGAGCATTACCTTGAAAAGCACAATCCAAGAAGAAGCTAGTGAACTCTTCACTACTCCAGAAATTATATACAACTAGTGCAGCTGGAAGAGTACAAAAATTGCCCAACCAAAACTCATCCAAAAATTCCAAAAAAACCTAACTAGAGTTTATTAATACCTTGAAGAACTCTCTATCAAATTTTTGGATTGAAATGCTTTCTGGACCCCCCTTAGAGAAATTCACCAAATTAGACTTTGTGCAAGTAGATCTCCAAAATCTAGCAATTCAAGTGTCTTGCCTCTATAATTTTGATCCACACACCAATTAGATCTTCCAAAATCTCAGACTTATAAGTTGGAGTAAGACTAGAGATCCAACAATGGTGGAGACTGATTTTAGGTTGCAAGAAAGAAGAAAAGAGTAAAGCTTTCAACACATTAATGCAATGCTTGTAAAATGACTTTGGAAGGAATTTGCAAAGATTCTAATCTTCACACCAATAATGACATTAGCCGGCCCTCTCTCTCTATATCTATATATAGGTGCTAGAAATGCGTGATGCCAAGGTGGCATCACACAATGCATGAAAAAGGGGTCAAGTGGGCTTGCCCATTTGGCAATTGTAAACTCAAATCTCATTTTAATTTCATTTGTATCTTAATTACATTTGGAATCTCATTTCAAATTAATTAAAATACCATTTCAAATCTCATTTGATTTTTTTCTCCAAAATTCATTCTTTCCAATTAATTAAATTAAATGCTTTAATTTAATTAATTATTCTTTAACTAAACTCTTTAAGTTAAACTAGCTTAACTCTTTAAGTTAACTTGATCGATTGATGATCATGTTGGCACCAAATAATTAACTCCTTAAATTAGTTGATTAATTTAATACTTAAATTAATCAAGCCAAAATTGACCTTCAAACTTGGTACCTAAAAATCGGTCTCGTAGGAGAAATCATTTTCTAACAATTAGAAAATTTTCTCCTAAAATTAGGAAACTAATTGGATTTTGTGTGTGACCTAATCGGTTCTACCATTCATTAAACATCGGCTCACAATGCTTTGTGACTTTTGAATATCTTACATTCATTTTAGTTTAAAATTTCTTTAAACTAATCGACTCAATTCAACTAATCTCATTAATTAAAGGGTACCCAATCTCCATGGTTGATATCCAACCTCAAGCCCATGGAACCCAACTAATTGGCCGAAATAAATATTTTGGAGAACTATCATTGCTCTATGCGTACCATGCAAATACAATCCTTCCGTCTCTTATCTCCCAAAAGAGACCTAGGGCAAGATATTTGTTGGCTCCCTAATAGCTTCCATATTATGCATCTATTCTTAATGTTTGATCCTATTGTGTGACCTCACCTTTAGAAAATTCTTTTTCCAAATTGTCACACCACCTTACGTAAAAAATTTTTGGAATTGATCATTATAGAATACATAGAAGATGCACTCACCCTTCACAACAGTGATGAGTCGAATTCCATCTTAGATCTTACAAACCTCCATACTAAGTAGTTCATGCCCAATCTCAACCAAAAAGACCCGTTGGGTAGTTAAAGAAGAGTCAAAGTAAGAGGACTGGACACAAGGTTACCATAGACCCTCAGGTCAAAAGACTAATAATATGCACTAGCATAAGTAGGAGAACTAACCACTACCAACTTACCACTATGACTATCTAGTGGATTCTCTGATAGGTTTTCAGTGCCTTGTTCTCTAATAAACACCCATTAATATGCACTCGTATCTCATACAAGTGCTCATAGAATAAAATAATCTCTAACTCTTAGATCTAGGCATCATCAGTGCAAAGTCTATTCAGATCTTAGATGCCCCGCCTCATAAGATCCTATGACTTGAAAGATTTAATATCACGATCATATAAGACTTATTCCATGATCACCACCCAATGAACTGACCAAGTCTCGTAGTCTTGTGTGATCTAAGAGCTTCATCCAAATATGAGTGAAGTAAAATAAAGCATAAGATGAAGATGGTCATATAAAGAATATCATTTAATCAAGATTGATTTACAAGGAAATAGTTTTTACAAGGCCAATCTCATTAGCTTGCAAGGCACTATTCTGGCAATATTTATATTTCTTTTTTCTTGACATGCTTCAACCCATTAGCTTTTGATGTCTTTCTTTGTGAGTTTAGTCAATTGGACTCTCCAACCTTTTTATTCATTTAATTTATTTAATTTAATAGGTGTTATTAGTCATTTTTACTTTTTTACCCTTATGGATTTAAGGTTCAATAGGCTTCAAAGTCTAAGGGGTTCTCAAGGAATACTTCATTTGATAAATTTGCTTTCACCCAAACACATAATGAAATTTTGGCTAAAAGAGAAGATTTTTTATGAGAAGTACTAGATGAGTCTCCTAGATAACTTCTCTTACAATTCATCTTTTTCTTATTATTTTTCTTTACTTCTTTCATTGGAAAATTTTTACTTTATTTCCTAGAGTTAGCAGAATTTTTGGAGTTTTGCCAAATTGAGTCAGGTCAAAGAGTAAGTCCTATTTGGAGTCTAAGTTATGGAATTATGTTTTCAAAAGTGTAGGAAGATAAAAATAGAGATGTCATAACTAGATATTGAGGTAGTCGGCACAACAGCTTTTGGCTAAGTACTAGTGATGCTAATGAGGTGCTCAGGGCAGGCGCCTGTGTGGCATCCAATTCGAGTGGTTAGCCATCTAGTATGCAGGTGGCTACTATGGTTCTTACAGGCTTGTTTGGGTTCACAAAACTTATTCCACTTACAATGTTGCAATACATTTTGGGTTTGTGAACTCTTCATTAGGCACGTCGTCTGATCAAGTGTTAGTGAATGAAAGTGAATTTCAAAAGTTGAGAAGTTAACATCTAGTTTATGAGTTGTTTTCTATATTAGAGTTTAGTTTCGAGTCTAAAGTAGATTTTTCTAATAAAGAGCCCAAGATACACCCATCATTAATAATTATTTTGCACAAGTTGTGAAGATTTGGTATTTTCTCCTGCCTAAAGAGTTGGAAGTTTTGAGACATTGAATATGTATCTCTAAAAAGTTTCAATTATTTCTTATTTCATCAAATGATAACATGGTGCTACCTCCCAAAGGATACTTCACAGTGTTTAATAGTTATTTCACTAGCAGTTCTCTTTTCCCCTATTTTAGTAGTAGTGCTACATCATGCAGATATCTCACTAAGTGAAAAGAGTATTAGTGATGATAACGCAACTTAAGGAGAAGGCCTCTAAATCTGCTTAAAAGCACTGCCAAAAAGAAAAGAAATTTGTGTAGCTATAGAAAGAGCATGAGCAAGTAAAGGCATGATATACAAAGAACGTGAAAACTTGAAAGAAATTCTTGGTGTCTTGTGTTAAGAAGCATTTGTGAGTATTACTCATGAGCATGTTAAAGAATTCAAGTGCTTTAATACGTTTTTCAAGGTAGTTGATATAGTGGCAATAACAATTTATGAGCAGACCATTTAACATTATCACAACATGCTGAGTAAGATTATGCAGTACCCAATTGAGAACTTGTTGATACTAGACCCTACCATCCCAATTAATCCTTCCTATTAGAGAGTCTAGGGAGGCACCAAGAATGGCAAGGACACCATGATAAAGAATCCTATAAATGCAACTTTGTGGGAGTAAATAGAAGTTCTAGATTGGGAAAATCAGACATATGTTTTATTTTTTCTTGTGTTTAGCACTACTAAGCACTTTTCTTTAGTGTAAGTAGTTTCTCTGCACATTTTTCAGTTTGGTCTTTTTTTTTCTAATGTCAATGTTGGTTAGATGCTTTTTTGCATATTTTTTATGTTATGAATGTCTATTTCTTTTTTTGCTTGAGGAAGTTCTTCCATTCATTCTAGTTTATACACTTGGTCAAGTGTATGACTTTCAGGTATTATGTAATCATTAGGCTATTAATGCACAATGAGGGTGTTTGAGTGGGACATTAAGCCTTTCTTCATCAAGTTTTGCCACAAGTTCCCCTTGAAGGGATTCATCAAAATACAAGAAGTAGTATATAAGAGTATACATCAGCTTCACTAAGGAGCTTTCATTACAATACTTTAAATTGAATTGAATACCTGGCTAGTGAGGTCTTATCACAATGCTTAGTTTCTTGAATCAAATTTAATTGTATGCCTCACTGGTGATGCCTTTTCATGAAAATCAAGTAGTACAATGCCATTTACAGTGAGCTTTGGTCAAGAGGTCTCAAAGTTGATGTTAAGCATCATGATAGCATCTGTGTGTGAGCTTTGATTGAGAGGCCTTATTGTTGAATGTTGAGTGTTATAATGAGGTAGGGCACATTGGCCATGCCCCCTCGTGTTGGTGGGGTTTGACAATTGATTTCAATGGTGTAGCCATGTGCTTCCTAGGAGACCTTATAGTGTGCTTAGACACGATGACCACATATTTTTTGTTGGAATAGTCCCCTCCCTAGCCAATTAGATTGGCGTGTGAAGATAGCTGAAGTAGCTTGTCAGTAATGAAAAATTCTCCAACTTATTACAATAGTGCATATAATAAGTCCTCTGCCTTAGGATTTCATGGTAACCTTATACTTAGGTCTTAGTGCTTTGTTCATCCCAACCACTTAGCTAGTTGTCTTAGATTAATTAAGGAGACAATAATTTTAGAAATTTAGATTAATTGGAATATTTGATATTCAATAAATCACAAAAAGTCGCTAGCCTATGTCTTATGATTGGTAAACCTAATGGATCACACACAAATACCTTTATCCACTTTAGTGGATTTTAAAAAATTATCGAAGGGTTAGATAATTAAATTAGTCAAGAATGAAATAGACCAATTAACTAACTCAAAATTGGTCGCAATGGCTTGGTTAACTTAAGAAGTCAAATTAATCAATTAATTCAAAGAGTTAAGTTAGATCAATTCAATTGAAGTGTTGATTTAATTGGGCCATATGACAACTTTAATCAATTAAAGAGTTAAGTTGGATAAATTAAATTAAATAGTTAATTTAATTGATGTTAGAGCCTTTATTTTTGGAGGGAAAATTTAAATGAAAGAATCCATTTAAAATTTGTAAGATATTTAATTTGCTAATTAAAATAGAGATTTTAATTAGTAAAAAAAATTCCCATTGGGCACTTAGGCGACACCACTTGGACCAATAGTATGATAGGTGCATCTAGAGATTTCTTGGTGCAACCATCACACAATAAAAAAGGCCCAAGGGAGCATCTAGTGGCCATCCATATGCTCTAGAAAAACTCCATCCTCTCTTCTTTTGTTGTCACAAAAAATAAAAAATAAAAAAAATATTGCCTCCTTGATTGTCTCTCACCTCTCCTCTTCCAATCTCTCTCTTCCTATCAATCCTCTCTATTCTCTTCCATCTATTCTAGCAAAAGATAGGAAGACTAAAAATGATCTAAGGTGTGTGGACTTCATTGGAAGTGCCGCAATTGGGGTGTTTGGTAGTGAACAAAGAGTCCAAGTTGGAAAAGAGTTATTCATTGTAGGCAACATCTTTAGAGCATTTTTGCATTAGTTTTTAGCTGCTGTATTTGGACAAATTTGATTTGAAGCATTTTTGCTACTGTAATTTGAGGAAAAACAGTGGGCAAAAATTGGCTAAGGAGTGTAGAGTGTTTGTGAACAATTGAAGAGTTATTTGATTACACCATTGCTTTAATTTTGAAGATCTTTTAAGGTTATTGATTCTTCCTTTAAATCCACTACTTTGGTATAAAATTGATCCTTGATAGATACTGAATCAAGTTAATTTTAGGTGATGAAATATAAATATTTTAAATTGTATTGCATTTTAGATCGTTGATTAATCATTTGTTTCAATTTTAGGGAGCCGTATGGTGGGATTATACCAAGCTAGTTCAAGCAATGGAGTAATTCATTTAACATTATTAGGATGCATGGCCTTTTTATCGATGGAAATCATAATATTACTCTAGCAACTTTCTCGGTCACTTTAAGATGTCTTTATCCTGAATAGTCAACAAAACCTCTTACTTGGTGGTGTTAAGAGGTGTGTAATGATGGAACCTCTTAATTATTGGTTGCGTTTATTCTAGTTCTATTTGTCATCTTTCTCTCCTTTTTTTAACTTGGCCTTCTTGTCAGAACTTGTTCCTCCAAATTTCATTGTTTATTTTTTCTTGGGCCATGTATTTGTTTTAGGTCGAGTAGATGTTCCATTGTCTTAAATCCATTTACAAACTAGGCCATTAGCACAATCTTTGTGTCACAAACCTAGAAAAGATACATCCACAAGGAAATCAAATCATGGGTAGTCAATTTTCAAAACTTCATTATTAAAACGAGTAAAAAACTCCCTTAGGTACTCTTTTTTTTTTTTTTGTTTAATTGAATAAAGGTGTGTTTATATGACAACTTTAACTTCTTTTGGCTCGCAAATTGATGTAAAAACTTCTTGCATAGTTCATCATAGCAGAAAATAAATCTAAGCCCCAACTTGGCAAACTAATATGAAGCGATTCCCTAAGAGGCAATAACATGCAATTGGCATATACGTTATGATTGCGACCATAAAGCTGCATGATATATTCTTAAACTATAATAAATGCTAAGTGGGTTCATATATGGATCCATCATAATGTGGCAACTCAATTGGGATTTTATTGCCTACATGTATTCTTTCATCCATAATCTCCTAAACAAACAAGGACTCTCTTTCTTTCATCTATTGGTTCTGTATGCAACGAACAATTATCTGACTACCTTCTCGAAAAGTATTCCATTTTTTAATAAGTTACCGTACTTGGTTGGAGACGTCTTTCCACTTTTGGGCCTCCAACGGCTGGTAGCTCCTACTTGGTTGCTAGTGTTCTCTACCTAGCCGGTTGTGCTCTGAGCTACAATTGAGCCTAAATACTTCCTGGACAGATTCCTCCACTTCCTCATGACTATGATGCTGAAGTGGTTGGTTTATTCTCTTGCACGGAGCTTCATTGGTGACATAACGGCATAATATTCTCCCGCTACTATTTTGCCTGTGCTATTTTGCCACTAGTGAAAAAGGTATAGCACTAGATGAAAGTAAGGTCCTCTTTGGTTAAAAAGTTACTATTTCTCATAAATGCGGCATTTATTTTATCACAAATAAGTTGAGCAACTGCACCATAGTAGAGCTACCATTTATGTTGGTGAGGAACTAAGGCCTGCAACATCTTGCATATGGTCTGTGTGGTTTTTGATTGGGGTCTTTTCCACTTAGGTGGGTGAGTGAGGGACATGATTTTGATTCATTGAAATTATATGCCTCATATTCACTATCTCAAGTTGCAGATTCCTGTTCCCATGACATAGCCCACTAATAAATATGCTAGAATTATGTAAAAAGCTAATTATGGAGGTTGAAGCTTAGCTTGAAGTGTGCGGATCATTCCTAGAACCATAGGAAACACATTAAGCTTGTCAGGGTAGTTCACTACTAAGTTGCTATGATGCTTAAGTATCAGGATGGAGACAAGAGAATAGGGTGTGTACCCGAAGTAAATGCTAGGTTGAAGTACTTATAGGATACTTTAGAGTTGAATTTATCATAAGGTCCCAGCTAGAGACAAAATTGATCTCCATAGTGTAGGGTTAGATTAGGTTTCTCACCTGGACAAGTGTCCACCTTTGCCAAACAAACGTGGTGCACTACCACCTTACTAGAAGAGAAAAGCCTAACAACTTTAGTGCAGAAGGAATATGCTGCAACCTGTCATTCATGCGGAAAGAAAGCATACTGAGGGCTTAGTAAGAACTTGAGATGGTTGTCTTATATTACTCAATTATTGGGTACTTTGGAGGTTGAAGTCACTCTGTAGCCGACTCTAGCTCTCAATACCTTGCGGTCGATCGGACTTAGATGGGTAGAACGAGGCCAAGTATTATGGTTTTGATCAGATTGTCGTGTCGGTAATTCGCAATCAAAGCTGCGGGGTTGACATGCTATCCACATCCACTACTAAAAAAACGCTATTTTGCAATGAAACTTTGCGACGGAAAATTAAATCCGTTGCAAAATTAAAAAAATAAAAAATCATTTGCGACGGATTTAAATCCATCACAAATTGTCAAATTGAGGAAATTAAAACCCTCATTTTCGATTTCCCACCCATTTTTTTCTTCCCCCTTTCGCTTTCCCTTCATTTCCCTTTCCCTTTCCCTTTCCCTTCTTCTTCTTTTCTTTCTTTTTTTTTGGTTACACCAGCTGGCCAACTGGCGAGCACCACCAACTGCTAGTAGGCTGCTGGCCGACTAGGTTTTGTCTGAAATTTTTTTTTTGAAAAATTAATTTTAATTTTTAAAACTTCTAATATTTTTTTTTTTTGTTTAATATTTCGGGTTTGAAGAATTCATATTTTGCTCTATCTCCATTAATTATGGTAATTCTCACAATTACATTAAAAGTTGATTATGTTTTAATTATCTCCATTATGTTTTAGTTATTTATTCAAGTTAGTTAAAAGTTGATTTATAGGTTAGTTAAGCTCAAAATAATTTATTTATTAGTAATATAATTTGATTTAACATAAATAATAATTTATATATTAATTAAAATTTGAGGTAAATTTTTATATTCGTATTAAATGTTGTTATATTTGTTAGAGTTATGTTTTTATTTGAATTAAAAAATTTATTAGAATTTTATATTGAGTTAAATTTTATGGTACTATATATTGAATTATATTATATTTTCAAATTTTACTTAGTTTATGGACATGTTGTAGGCTATTTCGATGGTGGTGGATACCTTCTAAAGTGTTGAGTTGTGTTAAGCATTTAGAGGTAAATTTGCATACCTTATTTTGATTTTATATTTTTTTAGTACAATACATTAGAAATGTTTAGAATTGGTGGAAATGCGAAGGAGTGGAGCCTTCTCATTTGTTGCTAATTGATTTATAATTGCTTACATGATGATGATGATGATGGGCAAAAGGGGGGAGTGTTTATGTGCTATTATATAATGTGTTTACAATTATTATTAGTTGTTTTCAATTGAAATGATGCTATTCATTATGTTGAGTTTTCTTTTTTGTGCAATTTGGGTTTTATGGAAGCTCATGAATGCAATTTGGAAATATGCCAATGAATACAAATATAGCTAAAGACAAAATCACTATTTCTTTTCATAAATTTTGTGAAAATAAAAATCTAAATTTACATATCCCAAAACAACAATATAAGTTTCCTAAGTTAAATCATGTCATACTTAGGGTTGTGAATTATAAGTTTGATTAGGATTTGAGTTATATGTTGTACTTATATTAAATTATATGTTGGTTTATGTTGGATGTATGTTTAATTATATTGAATTATACATTAGATTTATATGTGTTTAAATTATGCATTTATATTGAATTATATGTTAAATTTTAGATTTTATTAGATTTATATGTTGTGAATTATATATGCGATTAGGATTTAAGTTATACGTGAGACTTATGTTAAATTATGCGTTGGTTTATGATGAGATGCATGTTTGATTATATTGATTTATGTATTAGATTTATATGTGTTAAGATTGTGCATTTACTTTGAATTATGTGTTAGATTTTGTTAGATTTATATTTTGTGAATTATATATTTGATTAGGATTTAAATTTATATTTTATGAATTTTGTGCTCGATTATGATTTGGTTATGTATTGAATTTATATATTGGTTTATTACGTTGAATTATCTCTTAGTTTAGTTTATGTTTCTATTTTTTATTTTTGTAATTTTATTTTTATTTTAATATTGTAGGCTTGGATATCTCAATGTTTAGAAATTTAGTATAAGCCTTGTAAGATAATTTTTTGGCATTAATTTGTAAGTTTTATATTTTAGTTAGGGCTTGATTTATATATTGAACAATATTATCTATTGATTTTTATGTAAAATAATATTTAAATTTTAGTGCATAGGATGATTAGTATGTAATACAAATAATTATTGATATTGAGTAATTATAGGTTTTAATTTCATAGAATGTAAAATAATATTTTCATTGCAAATTTTATTTTTTTTAATTATAATTACCAAAATTGCGACGGATTTGCAACAGATTTTTCGTTGCGAAACACCAAATTTGCGATGGATTTTTTCCGTCGCAAAATCCATTACAAATTTTTGTGACCAAAGATTTTATAGTGAATTTTTTCGGTCGCAAAAGGCATTTTTTTAGCAGTGATCACACTCAAAGATTATGAATCATAATTAAATTAAATTCCAATAAATTAGAATACAAATTATAAACAAACTAGAAAACTGAAGACCACTACCCTACTACTTGTGAGACAACACAACAATGATTATTAGAATATTTGTTTGTCACAGCTTCGAACTGTGGCGAAGGAGCACACGTGCATGATGCCTGATTTAAAAATTGCCTCGTCCAATCCATGAAACATCCAAAATTATTATTTAATCGTTAATCAACCAAAGTATGAAAAGTGTCATCAATAATGGCATCAGCCCTTTTTGTCGGATTTGGTATGTTCGAGTTCCTGAAATCATTATATGTACATATCATCACAAATCACAATTCACAACAAATTCCTCTTTCATTTGCTACAATGTGCCATGTGGTCATTGCAAATGCAAAAGTAACCCTCTCATTTCCTTGACTAGTTTCCGACTGAGAAGTGGCCGACTTAATCGCCATATTAAACCTCATCCACATGCTTCTGAAGCTGAATGGTAAAACTAGTTAGAAAAGCAAAGAGAGAGAGAGAGTCTTGGTCTTGTTTCATAACAAACTACTCAGAAATAAAAGCACAGACTAAAGGTGTCAAAATGGGTAGGCTTGACCCGGTTCGTCCCGCAAATAAAATCGATCCAATTTAACTTGTTTAATTTTTTAATATAAGTTGGGCAGAACTAGCTTGCTTGAAAACTCATACCGAGCTGAAATTTTACAATCCAAGACCGACTCAACCCGTGAATCATGAAGGAACGCGACTTGGACCAACTCGCAAGCTAAACAAGGCCAACTCACGAGCTAAGCGGGCTGGCTTGCGGGCTAGCCTGCTTAGCCCACAATATTTTTTTAATTTAAATCGTAAACTATAATTTTAAAAAATTTAGGAATTTATTATTTTTAAATTACAAATTATTAATTTTAAAAAATTATAAATTTATAATTTATTATTTTGATCACCTGAATGAATGATTGGTTCATCATTGGACATGTTTAGATATTTAAATCTTACAAAGTTGTTTATTTCTTTTTGTTATTATTATGTACTTTCATTTAGAGGTTTGGTCAAATCCACCTCTATATAATTATATTTTTTAAATTAATGAGGGGTAGAGGGGTCCATATCAAACCCCTCACTACAATATTTGATGGTGTTTTTGAAAAAATATAATTGATACAAAAATTAATATAAGTATAAATTTTTAAGTTTTAATAAAAATTTAATTGTTGTAAAATATTAAAAATTACATAAGTATAAATTATTAAGTCTTTTAAAAAATTATAATTGTTGAGAAAAACATTAATAATCACATAAATATAAAAACTTGAAAATTCACTTTCAAATTAAAAAAAAAAAAAATCGCAGACCAACCCACAAGCCAGCCCACTTAGCCCAAGTCATATACAAATTGACTCACCTATGTAGTGGGCTAGTTTTGAGCTGAGCCGGATTTTTCAGTTTTGAGCCCGTTATGGTGCAAATTGTGAACAGCCCTCGAACCAGCCCGGCTCAACTCGAGACCACCGTGAACCACCCGTTAAACGAGCCAGACCAACTAGGCCCGGCTCATTTGACACCTCTAGCACAGACCATGTGACAAATACATGAAAATTTGGCCAAGTCAAGATTTTCATATATTATATTTTATTGGAGAAAAATGAGATTTGAACAGCTGATTATACATGTTTCCGTCAAATCTCAGGCTAATACCACACAATTATGTTTCTGGGGGTTTTGGAAGTCAAAAAAACTTCCTACTGCATCATAACCTGAGGTTCAAATGCTAAGAAGTATGGAAGTTGCTCAACTATGAAGTGATAGCCCTGCAAGAAGCACCACTTTCTGATAATGCTGGACTGGGCCTCTGAGACTCGGGGAGATGTTTGACATAAACATCATGAACAAGTTTTACATAGTCCTCGATTTTGTCAGCTGTCCAATCATCAGTTGAAATTGGAGGAAGACACGTTACAGTTAGAGGCGCTGGCCTAACATGCAAGCTGCCCTTTCTCCAAGCTCGATGGGTGCCTGTCAAGATGATTGGGACTATTGGTCTACGTGTTTGCAATGCCACATGCACAAAACCCTGTTGCAGTAGATCAATAAAATTTACTCTGGTCTCTGTGCATAGTAATGGTATAATAAATAACTATAGAGATGAAAAATCAGTTGTTGATCTCAAACTTGCCTTCTTAAAAGGCAGTAGGCGTCCATTTTTGGAGCGTGTACCTTCTGGAAAAATGATCAAAGATAGATCGTTCTTTACAGCAGCACTGGCAGCCTGCACAGAATGAATGAATTAAGTAGTACGTTAAGATAGGAGCAATCTGCCACATAATAGCAAGATATATCAACAGGAGAAATCACGTGATTACCTCTTTCATGGACTCAATGGCTGCCCTAGGATTGGATCTATCTATTCGAAGATGGTTTGCCAAAACATACAATTGTCCGAAGAGCGGATAAAATATTATCTGCGCCAAAATATATAGCACTGGGTTTGGTCAACAAAAAATGACAATTTTCTGAGCAATAAAAATATATAAAATCTGACTGGAGATGATATATATCTATATATATATATATATGGTAGTACCTCCTTCTTTGCAATGCCAACAGTTCCAGCAGGAGTCAACCACATTATAAGGAAGATGTCGATCGGAGATGCATGATTGCTAATATAAATGGCCTTCTCATTAGAATATTCAGCACCTTCTATCTTTATAGGATTCCCTAAAATCCACATCTGCAGTCAAGTCTAACACATAAAACTCATTGCATTTTCCAGTAATTAATCATATGTGACCTAGAATATTAAATAATTGTGGCAATCAAAATAAAATGAATAGATGATGCAAGTGCAATAATAAGACAACAGTTTGAGCTACCTAAGACATTAAACAAACAGATATCCGAACAAAGTGGCAGTTGCATAGGAAAATTAAGTATTAGCTTCTTGGTCGTGGTTTCAGAAACTGTTACTTTAGAGTTCAATCACTGTTCAAGTATATGTGCTATTAAGTATTATAGCAACCTTGAGATTTCAGATTGAAATATGATTATGAATTTTCCAAGTTAAAAAGCTGTTTTAGGAGTCCTTTGCGATATGCTGTGACTTGGGATGTTATGGCCAATCTGAAAATAAATTTGTTTTCATCTTGGAAGGAGAAGACAGACAAACAAACAGAAAACCAAAAAAAAGGAGGGGGGAAAAACAGAAAAGGGCGTCCTTTCTTGAAAGCTGCTACCCAATCATTCTCACCACTTTTTGTATCTACTTTTTTAGTTCAAATCGGTGCACTAATTAAAACTGTGGATTTTGGAACAGTACTTACAATATACTAAAGAAACAAATGGGAAACGTTTGAATAACGACTAATAAGCTACACTATCATGCCAGCCTAATTGTTTCGCAGAAAATAGCAGTCCACCTCCTTAGCTGTATGGTTAAGGCCGACAAAATCCGGTGTATCAAGATTTCGACAAATATTGGTATGTGCCACCACAAGTACAGGGTAAGCTCTATTTCAAACAGGAGTTGTTGGATATAAATCAGTCTAATTCTGTCATTCTACTTCTACGTTTTTCACAAAAAAAAATGGTAAAACAACACCACAAAGTGACAGGCCATATTGATGAATTCTCTAGGAATGTAACAAGATTAGCGTCTAATTAGATCATGAGGTACATCAAATCAAATATAAGAAAATAGAAATACTACACTTGCTTTTGCTAAAAAATTTACCTACGAAACTACCTTCAAATGAAATACAAGAGACTAAAAAACTCTATATATAGCTTTGAACACTACTCTGTTTCAGTATTCTTTTTTATAGGTCCAAAAAGAGACGATGTCCTTAGAAGATACTGGCATTAACTTCATCTAATTTTTTCACTTTGTTTTCTTCATCATTTTACCATCACTAAACAAGAAAAGAAAAAGGAAATGTAGTGCTTCAATGCCAAATTTTAAAATGTTCCAAGATGGTCCGTATTTATATCAGAATATTCATCCGCATAAACCAAGTAGTTTTGGAACTTACCGACATTTTTCCAGTGACATGGCCGTAGATATTGCCTTGCCTAATCCTCTGGTATGGCCATGGCAACAGCACCACCATGATCATCGCCCATATCGATGTGGTCAACATCATCAACACAAAGCATATCACAATTCGCACCCAAGAAATCAACACCGAAAACCACCCGTCATCATCGTCGTCGTCGTCGTCGTCGTCGTCGTCCGGGCAGTACTCATCGGTTCCCCCCACCATTTTCTGCTTTCCCACCGCCACCGCCTCTTTCACCACCGCTTTTGACTCCGTTGTCGACCCGGAGCTGGCATCAAGGCAGCTCCCGAGCCTCCTGTTCCTCAAGAATCCACCCACTCCAGAATTTTCCATGAAGAAATGGATTATGAATAAATGAAAACCAATTCCCTTCTGCCCCACTCACAAAGATATCAATCTGTAAACAGAATTTATAACAATCAGCACACACAACAAATATGGTGGGGTTGTACGCTAAGTGAAGACAAAGATAAAGCAAAGAGTTATAAATCAAGAACTAATTTTACAAAACCATTTCAAAGTCGTGCATTAGAAGGAAGACTAAGCCGAAGCCCGTTAAATAAATTCAACAGAATTGTGAGGATGATTCAAACGGGGATTAGAAAGAATGTTTGAAACGTCTTGTGATTATCTCAAGTCAGCTAGCAGTCGCAATAAAGTCTGATGGAGCACCAGAACTTTCCAGAGTGCTTAATTCTATTCTTAAAAGTTGTCACAGATTAAGAAAGCCAAACAGAGCACACGTTTTTCTCATGGCTACAATATATAGCAGAAGCAGTTGGGAGAGAGTTGCTGAAAGATTGATCAAGAAATAGAAAGGCAGAGCGACCTACCTGCGGAGAAAGTAAGTTTTCTGGGGAAAGGAATAGAGATTAGATTGCAAGTTGGAAGAAAAATAGAGGCCAGAAATCAAAACACACACGCACTGAGACAAGACATAACGAGGAGCTAAAGCCATGTCCGAGACGATAACGTATGCCGAACGGTATGGTACTTGGGGGGCCGTCCATCCAAATTTTCAACATGTGAATTTTGTTTGTCAAGATTTATAATATTTTCTTGGCCAAATTATATCTATATTTCTAAAATTTATTCTGATTACATACAAAATATTTTCATTATTTAAAAAATTACATCTATTTATATTACTGAAAAATTCAAACGAATTCGACAGAAATGTTAAATTTACTTTTAAGGAATTTGTGGTCAAAAAATTTCAAAAAATCAAGAAATATTTTATTTCTGACCAAACCATACCGTGGTCATTGAAAGTTATAAAAATAGGAAACACTTAGCAGTTTTTCCATGAGAGAGAGAGAGAGAGAGAGAGAGGCTGCTGTAATATATGCATAACATAATGTTGATGTTTTTGTATGGTTAAACATTTCTCTCCAAATTGTATAACTCTCATTTTACCTTTTTATTAATTATTGATATTTGATACTGATATAACTATTCATGGTCTTGCCTTCGATTTTAGTCAATTTGGATAGATGAAAATGTTTTGAGACTTTTTCCCATAATAATTTATTTGAATTTGAACATCAAATTTTTTATACATATAAGTGTAAAAAATAATACTATCATTCGTCCATTTTTTTTTATAAATTTTATTTTTAAGACAGCAAATAATTATTTATAATTAGACCAAAGCTCATGATTCTCTATACGTCTCTTTGATGCACCAAAAAAACAATAAGGAAAAAAAGACCAAACAGAAAATGCCAAAACTAAAAGGACAAAACAATGCCAAAGGTGCTTGCTAGGGATGTAAACGAAATAAAACGATTTGCAAATAATTTGGATTCAACTTGACGAAAATTCGTATTCGATTCAATTTTTTTGAGTTCAAGCTGAGCTAAGCTTGCGCTCATCAATCAACGAGGCAAACCAAACTCAATAATATTCAACTTGAACAACGAACCAACCTAAACAAACTTTTCTATTATATATATACATACACATATAATTATAATCTAAACTCATATAATAAAATGTAAAAAAATAAGTAAATAATAATAATAATAATTTAATTTTTTATTTTTAAAAAAATATATAACAAAATTATTTAAAAAATTTACAATTATAAATTTTGTTTTGAGTCTAAATAAGTTTGAGTTAATCAAAACATATACAAGTTCGAGCTCAAACTCATCCAAACTTAACAAATTGAATATTTCTACTTCTCTATAATGAGTATCATCAACTCAAACTCAATAGGGCTCGCTGAGCCTTCATCTATTTCAATGAATCAAACTTAAATTTGGCTTTTAGACTCGACCAAACTCGACTCAAACTTGAACTCACAAATTAATAGACGAACCGAGCTTGAACCTACTAAATTCGAGCTCGGCTCGGCTCATTTACACTCCTAAATTGCTTGCTTCGCCTGCATATGTCCTCCGCTCCAACTACAACATCAAAATATTGTCAGCAACAGCAGCATCTAATCTAAACAAAGTTGTCAGAACCATCATATTTCAAACTTAATACATGGTCTAATTGGGTAACAGAACTAGAGAGAAGGGGGAAAAATGGCACTTTTGATCTAGGGTGTGCGTAGGACTCCTATACCAAATAGCATTGTGCACAATGAAACTTGATTCCTGAACCACTAAGCAATAGGTTATACCAGGCACCACTGAGCTTATTTGTAAGGCATGAAATCTTTTCAGGTGTTCAGTTTGCAGAGGTTTCCAAACCTTGTTCTGTATCAATAGAATAATAAATCATTGCAATATACCAACTGTACATTAGAGATCAGAGCAATGGCCTTTCTCATGTTCATTGAAATGAGACAATGATCAAGACAACTTACAGGAAGGATATTATCAGATATAAAACAAGAAATATCTACATCATCTCATGTCGCGGTTCCTTTCAGATGCATCTGACACATACATATTCTTTAAATGACAAGGGTCAAGGGAATCATCTCTTCTTTGCAGCGGATTTCTTCTTAGGAGCTGTTTTCTTCTTTGAGTTTTTGAACCCCCATCCACTCTCCTGTACC
>JACGDI010002179.1:1278510-1366420 GCA_014898725.1 Jacaranda copaia
TAGGAGCTGTTTTCTTCTTTGAGTTTTTGAACCCCCATCCACTCTCCTGTACCACAATCAACAAAATATGACCAAGTAACATAAGATTGATATCCCAGCTTGATTACATATTCTCAACATGATAAAACAGAGCTACCAAAAAAGCAGGACAAGTTTGCCATGCTAGCAAGACCTTTTATAGCACAAACTACAATAATTTCACTCCTAAATTATTTGAAAAATTATGCAAAGCAAAATTCTCAAATGCTAAAATATGCAGTTGCATTTTTGGAAGGTCAATGCCTCAAACTGATTGAACATTGAGATGAACATGATGAGAGCCATGCAGCCACACAACAGGGTGCCACTGAACATTTTTAACTAGAGCTTGAGCTTAAGCACAAGCCAAGCAAGCTTCTAAAACTAGTTTTAAGCTTGAACTAACTTAAGAAATATCAAGCTCAAGCTCATATACCAAAAAACTAATACTTAAATTAATTTTTGACTTTTTAAAATAATAGTATCATTTATTCATCATTCTTATAGTTACATATTATCAATTAAATTATCATACCATTTTAATTTCTTGTTAAGTTTATTATAACACACAGTATTAGTAGTAAAATAATATTATTGTTATTTTAATTCAATAAATATTCCTTAAACTCAATATTGTTGCAATAAAGATTCTTGATATCTTAAATTTTGTTTTACGAATGTTTCACTATTTTTAATAATTATATCTATACTATATAATGCATGAGGGTCTTATTAATTAATAAATTGAAAAATTAACCCTATTTTAAAAAATAATGACAAAATCTCTTTATCTTCAATTTTACTTTTTTCCCCTTCAATTTGTTTCACTTCATCATAATCATTTTCTTTTATTATTTTAGAAAATTAAATAAATATATTGAAATAATTAAATAAATTATAATATTATATAAAAATAATAAATATTTTTATTTATTTTATACCATAAAAATTTAAGCCCAAACACTACACAAAACTCACGAGGAAACTTGCAAGCTTTTAAGCACCAATATTTGAGCTCGAGCTCAAGTCAAGACTTGCTCAAATTATTACACATTCATATACATGCCTGAAAAGCTCCAAAGCATCTTAAGAAAGTACCTTTCTGTAATGCCTATAAGCAACTTGACCAGTCAACTCCTGCCCATTTTTGTTCACATAAACCTGAAAAATATTGAACTATAAGGTAAGTAACATCGGAGTAAAGAGAAAGGAAATGTACAGCACAAGAGGGGAGCATGGTGGAGGGGATAACAATACTCCATGGTTTGTTACTAGCAAGAAAAGAATAAATGGTGACTAGCTAAAGAATATTTTTGAGTGCAAGAAAGTATATCTGTGATTTTATATTACATTGTTTTGGAAACAGAATCTTATTAACATTGCATTCTAAATGAGTACATGTGGTAGGCATTTGTCTTTGCTACAAAAACAAAGTTACTGAAAGGATACATAGCTAAAACTAGGATAAAGCTAATACTGAAACTAGTCTTGATAAAGAATCAATCACCTACTGCAAGTATAATCAAAACAGCTGTGGTTATGTTGAATTTGAAATTCCTTATGAACCAGTGACATTATAAGTTGCATACATTAAACTAGAAGGGAAAAGAGAAACATTTGTTACTGAAGTCCAAACTATCTTGTTATGTGTATGAAGTTTCACTTACTCTGCGCCCGTCTGAGCCTGTGTACCAGTGACCAGCAGATTTACTAGCTGCTTGCACCATTCTGTCGCCAGCATTTTTTGGAAGCCTAGCAGAACTTTTAGGATTCATCCAGTTCTCAGAATCTTGTGACATGTTGTCAACCTTAGATTGTTTAATATTTTTCTTCCTCCTTGTGGAACTTTTTTCAGCATTGCACCGCAGATCTGTTTGCCTAGAATTATCTTCATGGCCAAATTGGCCCCTGGAGATATCAATGAACAGGCTCAAATGATGAAGCTCAGATATAAGCGAATAAAATAACAAAATCTACAGAAAGATTACACAATAATCTTACATGTAATCAATTACCGACGCATTCTGTTGCTTGTGTTTTTGGTTGTTTCCTGCTCCCAGTGGGAAGAAGTAGGGTAAATGGTCACGAACTAGTTTCTGAATTCTTGAATCCTTGTGGAAAAAGTAGCAATGTGAAGGAGGAAGAGAAGCCACATCCCATTTCACCCATTGTTAGGGTCCTCATGGTCAGTTGGGGCTTCACTCTTATTTTTCACCAATGTGAAATAATCTTCACAGATCTCATCAAAAGCAGGTGTTGGAATGTGGAAACTCTTCTTTAAACAGAAATCTTTCCATAAGTCCTCAGTTTGGTACTTGCCAGCTGATGCTTTTACCATACCCAGGTCGCTAAAAGCCGCATGTTTACTAGAATCTGATTTTCTTTCCTTTGAAGAAAAAGTTACAGAAGGCGCATCATCATTCATGTATTCACTCACAGAAGGATCATCTGAATCAGAATCAATCAACTGGAATCTTCTCAGAGGACTGACAGTTAATCTCGGAAATATCACGCTGCTGTCTTTTATTTCCATGTTGGCAGAAGCCAAAGCACTTGAAATTTTTTGCCTGTTTCTTGATTTCCATTGACTTCCAGATTCTGAAGTTAAGATCCTCTGTCCATGCAGGGATGACTTTGAGCTACTGCATACAGAATTAGTGGATGGATTACCTGCTTTTAAATAACCAAAATTTGGAAATCATCGATATCAATATACAGATGTGAATGGCTGCAAGCATTATGCTCTCAGATGAGGAGCTCAGTTTTATAAACAGCTTTTCAATGAGGCACCACCGTATTAAGCCATTATGAATGACTGCTTGCACAGAATCAAATTGAAAAGTGGTAGTGGATCAGATTGCCTAGAGTGTCAGAATTATGTTCCACTAATTGCAAGGTCTTCACTATAGGGTGCATGAGATGTCTTCCCATTCAAGCCCTACTTCCCAAGGCAAATTATGTTATCATCTTGTTGAATCTCAAACTGTTTGTTTTGCTGAATTTTAGAATTAAAATATTTGAAATCTCTAAGATATATCTCGTATAGTTACCCCAGCAAAAATAGCAACTCTAGTATTCCCAGTTAGAAAAGTTGTTTTCATATAATGATGGATATGATTAAATACAGTCAAGTTGTATCAGTGATGTGTAATGTCAATGTTTTCCAACTCGAGACAGCAAACTCATTTTATTTTATAAATGTTGAAAATCTTAATTTGCCCAAGTTGCAGGTGACTATGGCAACATCATTCTTTTTATCTGATATGCTCCAAAATAACCCAAATTCCCAAATGAAAATATCCGCAATGAAGAGAAGCCTGCTCCATCAGATTTCCAACACCACATTAGCATATTCAAAGGGTTTTTCCTAGATTTTAAAAGAAAAGGAAAGACTTTCCCCGTACAAAGCACTCATACAAATATCACAACATTTTAAGTCACAGTCTATTTAAGCAAATCCACAGCACCAGATAAAAAGTTCATCTAATTTCACGGTTTCTGTATCTCCCAATGCTTGAAAAGACACTCTAGAGTCCAAATTACAGACAATTCCTATTTTACCAAAGGTCCTATTTTGGACTGGCTATCAAATAAACGATATGAAAGATTGAGTTTTTAATACCTCTGGGCCAATCTTCCTCGGAAGAGAAATCCTCAATCTCATCGTCCACACTGCACCACGCATCCCCAGACTCCACCTTTCGGCCCGCCGGCCCGCGCCGGAGCCTTTTGAAGGCCCGAGGTGGGTCCAAAACGTGAGGTTCGCAAACCCTAACAGGGGACCCAAAATCATCGTGGACGCCTTCTTCGATTGTCCGGAGATTGGCGGCGGTTGAAGGCCGCTTAACTGGTTGGAATAACTGATCGGATCGAGGGGTGGATTGAGGCTCCGAATGGAGGTCCAAATCGAGCCCTAGAGAGAATGATGGAGGCTCAAAATCAAAATCCGCCATGACAAGAAAAGTGGTCCGTAGGGTTTCTGTATTTAAGGTAAATTGGGAGTTTGATTTTTCAATTTTGGGCGTTTGGCGCCAAGAAATGTTAGAAATTAAAAATAGTGGCGCGGTAAAGAGGAAGGCGGTGCTCAAAGCCGCAATCGGCCATAGTCCAGAGCACTAGAAGTTTTCAATAACAATCACATTTCTCCATTTTTTTATTTTTTTTTTTTGGGTTGTGGGGGTAGTGGGACCCATGTTTCCCTTTTTTCTTAAGACCTGTTTACTTTGTTAAATATATGAGGATAAAGGCCCACATCTCCTATATCCTTTGTTTATTTTATTTGATAAAAATTTAATGAATATCTCATGATCTGATAATGTGCTTATTGTTTATGAGATGTGAAATTCCACCAATTTGGTGGGATGAAAAAATCCCACAAAGTTAGATTTGTAGGATAAGCGATTAAATAACTCCTCAACCCTTTGTTTACTATGACCTTATTTTTATTTTTAGTCGTAATTTTGAAGTATTATTATTATTATTATTGTTATTATTAGTAATAGTAATTATTATTATTATTATTATTTGTTGTAGTAGTACTAATTATTATTATTATTATTATTGATTTTATTAGCAATAATAATTATTGTTGTTGTTGTTATTATTATAATAATAGTAACAATAATGATGATAATAATAACAACAATAATTATAATAATACAATAATATACTACTACTACTACTACTATTATTATTAATAAGGGAAAGGTATAAACATCAAATAGCTCTTTCCACATTTTATTATTTATTTAAGTAAACAAATAATAATATTATCCATAATCATCCTGCCTTTTATCTCACAAAGTAAATATACTTCATAAGATATTAAATTATCCTAATCTCATTCTTCATCCCTCAATTCATCATATCACCCCCACATCTCATGTAAAAGTAAATGAGCCCTTACTTGACATAGTTGGCTCATCTAAAAAAATTCTTGTTCATGTAAGGATGCAATCATCTTAAAAGGAATAAAGAAAAATAAAAAGTCATATGAGATAGAGCAACAAGCCTAACCCAACAATACTAGACCAAAACAAAGACATGGTGTATGAGGGCCCAATTACCTATTAGGCCCAACTTGTTGGACCAGCCACGTCATTGATCGGGCCTAGATCCCACTAAGCCTCGCCCATATAAACGGATATCAACGTTTGCCCCATCAACTAGGTTGAGGTCAATCGCTGTCAAGGGTATGCCATTTAGTATTCAAACAGGAAGACTCGAATACAACAAAGTTATACCTTATTGACCAAAGTCCATATAGATATCTCACAGAGAGTATTTACACAACTGAGGGGGTCGAGCATAAGCAGTAGCCTCTTAGCTGCATTGAATGCTCTGCTAAGTGGTGTGCCTCCACATTAATAGCGCATGCCACCACCAGTATCTCCTTTTTAGCCACACCAGGCTAGTACACACCATCAGTGTATCACTTTCTCCTAGGCAGTTGGAAATAGTACCACTTGAAATAATACACAAGCTGAAGAAAACCTAATGCACCTGAAGCAAGGACAAGGACCTTTCCAAAACAATAAGGGCACCATAGACATATGAACCACCTTGAGAATGCTATAAATACCCTATTGCTAGCCTCTAACAAGGTATGTCATTCATCTCTATAAAACCCTCACTTTGCTGTTTTATCTTCTGGTCAATTATACCAACTTAAGCATCAAAGTAATTTAGCCATAGGACCCTTAGCAAGCCTGACATTTGCTATTGGTTACAGAACTCAACCCTACTATATACTCAAACACTTATATTCGACCTGCCACTTGGTCAATTGGATTAGACCTTAGCCCAATCAATATACCCTAAAACAATTCACACCCTCATCATTTGGCAACATCTATGAGAATACTTGAGTCTGCAACTGCAAAAAATGGATAACACTAGGCGAGTCGTTTCTAAAATAGAAGGAAACAGAAGATCCCTAACCTCTCCTTGTCAACCCCAAAAAGAACCTAATGTGGTGGGGCCTAACACCCAGCCGGAACAAGTGGTCACCTTGACCATGCTTCAGCTTCTGCAGCTGATAAGCAAGCAGATATCTACTTAATTGTTAGCTACCCTCAACAAACATAATAACCAACTTAAACCAAACGCTAGTGCCATTCCCCAACGTTCCTAGCTTAAATAAAGACCTCCAAGAGAAAAGAAGGGCAGACCGAAAGCCAAGTGACTCCTGCTCTCGATGAAGTTAAGGAACACCATCATAATGAGGGTTTCTCCTAGTGTTTCTCTTCAAAATCTCTTCCAATCATCTATTCAACTATTAAACCTAGTGGGATATCTCTTCCCATTCCTCTTGATTAGCCTAAGACATATTTCTATTTATCTGGGGCCTCAGGCACTCAACCTTATCTTGCTGCGAGGCTCTAAGGGGTTGAGTACAATGATTAATTTAATTTGCCACTTCTTTTCGAGGGTTAGGTTGGCCTTTTTCCCTAGGGATTCACCTAGGACTATCTTCTCGTCAATTAGACCATCACCTGGCTTACGATCAGCCCTTCTTCTTACTATATGTGCAAGAGATAATCGAGAGCGCATTACTATTGATGCCAAGGTTCTTATAAGCTTACCTAAATATAATAGCTTATCGAATCTAAACGAGCATCTGCTACAAATCAATCACATGATACAGCTGCATGTGCACAACAAATATATCCACACCAAAATGTTGGTCACCACGTTCCAGGGGACTGCGCTTGATTGGTTTGTGAAATTGGAACCTATGTCGTTCTACTCATACGACCAGCTATGTGATAAGTTTCTCCACTAGTTTGCTAGTCAAAAAAATGCGAAGCTCCTTCATACCCATTTGCACACTGTTAGATAAAATTAGGGAGAGTTCCTTCACAACTTTTTCACCATATTCAACATTGAGGTCCTAAAGAATGACAATTCTTGGATTAAGTTTTTAATCAATGGGCTTTTCTTGGGCCTTCGTCGCAAGGAATGCACTAACGCCCTAGTCAGGGAACGACCCAGGATAATGGAGGGTTGCTTGACCTTGCTGAGAGGTACATGATACAAAAAGACATGAATAAGTTGAAGTATGGCTCCCACCATCGACAAGAAGAAGGGGAAGGAGAAAGATGAAATATAGTATAAAGATAGTCATCGATCCTTGATCAAACGTTTCCACAATTATACACTACTCAACATTGTCAAAAAGGAGGTCCTATTTGCCATCTAGCATGACAACCTCTTTAAAAACCCCAAAAAGCTAATCGAGACAGAGGCCATGAAAAGACTAAGAAGTACTGCCACTTCCCCATGCAGAAAGGCCATGATATCGAGGACTGCTTCAACCTTCACAATGAGATCGAGAGACTCATTCGATAAGATAGAGCACTTAAAGAAGTTTGTTGATGAAAAAGCTAAATAGAAAGTGAGTGTAACTGACTAAACTCCCCATAGAGAAAAGTCAGTTAACCCAAGAAAGAAAGATAAAGGAAAGAAACCTGCTCATGATCCCCACCCACCTATTAGAGAAGTAATTGACACTATCGCATGAGGCCCAACTAGGGAGAACTCGAAGTCAGCTAAAAGGTAGAATCAAAGGAGATTGGAATTGATAAAATCTTTCTCGATCAAAATAGTCTTCTAGCTTTCAACCTGACATTTTCTACATAGAGAATTATGGGGCTAACAACAAGCCAAATTACCCCTTGGTAGTATCTATCCAAATAGCAAACTTTAAGGTTAAGAAAGTGTTGGTCGATAATGGGAGCTCGACAAACATCATTTTTCTATCAACCTTGAAGAGACTGAATATGGGCAAGTTGAAATTGAAGGCAAAAGTAACACTATGATCCAATAATTAAAGCTTCAAAAGTTAAAATTAACTAGGCTACTCAAGCAACCAAGGATTTAAACATGCTATAGATTTGGATTTGGAAGGCAGAATACCTTATGTAGCTCAAAAACAATGAGGAAAGTGCAAACACTTCACAATTCGAGAAACTACCAGGAACCGGCATAGCAGAGAGATATCAACTTTTGCCTTGGTTAGGATGCTCCAAAATCACAAAAATAAATCTAAAACACTTCCACATAATGAGGAGAAAACTATGAAAAGTCTGGATTAAAACAGCTTCTGGATCTCTCCCAAAAAAATTGACAAATTGGTGTTTTGTAGAAGTAGATCTCTAAAACTAGCAAATCAAATGCTTTGCCTCTATTGTTATGATCCACACACCAATTGAATATTCCAATTTCTCCTCATTATAAGTTGGAATAATAGAGGAGAAAGGTGATGGAGGATGTCGGTTTTCAGCTAGGGAAGAAAAACAAATGCAAAGCTTCAACATATGATGCAATGCATGTAGAGAGAGAGAGATTTTGGAGGGAAAATGCAAAAAATCTTATTCTTCACACCAATTGCTATATTGCTAATCCACACACCCTATATATATAGAGGGTGAAAGGTGTGGTGTAAGTTGGCATTACACCTTTCTCAAGGTGGGTGGGCAACTTGATGTGCCAAGGTGGTAAATTCAAATTCAAGTCCAACTTGAATTTCATGTGCATTTTAATTTCATTTGTTATCTAATTACAAATTAATTAAGATACTAATTCAAATGAACATTTCATTTAAATTTTCCCTCCAAAAAGTATTCTTCCCATTAATTAAATTAAACACTTTAATTTAATTAATTAACCTTTGATTGAACTCTTAAACCAAACAAGCTTAACTCTTAAGCTTGATCAATTGATGGTCACCTTGGAACCAATTAATTAACTCCTTCATTATTGGTGTAATTTTAACTCCTTAAATTTGTTCATTAATTTAACACTTAAATTAATCAAGCCAAGATTGACCATCAAATTGTGTACCTTGAAAATTGGTCACCAAGGAGGTATTTTCTAACCCTTAGAAAATTGCTTTATCAAGTTTGGAAGTTACTTGGCTTTTGTGTGTGACTCAATATATTCTACCATTCATTGGACATGGACTTACAACTCCTTGTGACTTTTGAATATCTTATACTCGCTTTAGTTTAAAACACCTTTTAAACTAGTCAGTTCAATTCAATCAATCTATTAATTGAAAAGTACCTAATCTTCTTGGTCTATGTCCACCATCAAGCCCATGAAGCCCAACTAATTAGCCAAAATGAATGTTCTAGAGAACCATTATAACTTTATGCATGCCATGCAAATATGATCCTTTCATCTCTTATCTCTTGAAAGAGGCCTAAGGTAAGATATTTGTTGGCTCCCTAATAACTTCGATACTAAGTCTGTATTCTCAATGTTTGATCCATTGTGTGACCTTATCTTTGAAAAACTCATTTTCCAAATTGTCACACCACTTTGCGCAAGGATTTTTGGGAATCAATTATTATAGAATGCATAATAGATGTACTCGCCCTTTACAAAAACAAAGAGTCGAACTCCATCTTAGATCTCACAAAGCTCTATGCCAAGTAGCTCATACCCAATCTCAGCATGAACGACCACTAGGTGACCAAGGATGAGTCAAAGCATGAGGGCTGAACACAAGATTACCATGGATCCTTAAGTCAGAGAATTAATAATATATACTAGCATAAACTAGAGAACTTGCTACTATCGACTTGCCACTTTGGCTATCTAGCGAATTTTCAAGTGAATCTTCAGTGTCTTGTTCTTTAACAAACACTCACTAACATACACCCTTATCTCATACAGTTGCTCATGAAATGGAGCAATATCCAACTCTTGGATTTATGCATCGTTATTATAAGTTTATCCAGATCTTAGATGTCTTGTCTCATAAGATCCTATGACTTAGAAGATTTAAGATCATGGTTGTGTAAGACTTATTCCATGATCACCTTCCAGTGAACTGACCAAGTCTCATAGTCAATGTGATTTAAGGGCTCCACCTAAATGCTGGTGAAGTAATATAGAGCATAAGATGAAAATGGCCAAATAAAGAATATCATTCAATCAATATAGCACCATGAGTGAAATAGTTTACAAGGTCAATCCAATTGGCTTACTAGATACTATTTAAATAGAAATTCAAGCCTATCTACACCTCGTTAGTTGGATTCGGTGGATTGGAGATCATTCTTGAAAGATCTATAAACCTGCCCATATTATTTGGTTGACCAGCACTAATCGACGTTTCAGCTATTTTCTTGACCTATCATATGAAGGTCAAGTTTCTAACTGTCGTCAGGATAGGTGAACTTCTGTGCAACATAAAGAAGGCTTGGCGATGCTATAAAATTTTTGTTGAGGCGAATGAGCAAAAAGCTCGACCAAAATTAAAACCTTTAGGGAATACCCTAGTTGCAGAACCTTAAGAGAGGCAACAAAGTAAGAAGCAAAAGAAGAAAGAGACCACAACTAAGCTTGTCAGAGAGTTCAAAACTATCAAATTAGAACCAAGAAACCCTGACAAGATTACTAGAATTGGGATTGATATGGGTAGTAGCATGGAATACCTCATGGTCTATTTCCTTAAAATAAAATGTTGATGTTTTTGCATGGAAGACTTTCAACCTATAAGGAATCGACCACAATATCATTGTCCATCGTTTGAACATATATCCTTTATTTAAGCCAATAAAGTAGAAGACTAGAACCTTTAATGCTGAAAGATGCCAAATCATTAGAAAGAAGGTCAGCAAACTTTCAGAGGTAGGATACATTGTAGAAATTTAATATCCAAGTTGGCTTTGTAATGTAGTCCTCATCTCTAAAAATGAGGAAAAGTGGCGAATGTGTAACGATTTCACTAATTTGAATAAAGTTTGCCCTAAAGATCCTTACCCCATGCCTTATATAGATTTATTAGTAGATTCTACTATTGGTTGTGATCTTTTGAGCAAGTGGATGCTTTTCAAGCTTATTTCCAAATTTTCATGGCACCCAAGGACAAGGATAAAACATCTTTCATTGTCCCCAATGGGGTATATTATTTTTTGGTCATGCCTTTCGAGCTCAAAAGCACATGTGCAACCTACTAGAGACTTATAAACTTCATCTTCAAAAATAAAGATCGGGAAGACTATGGAGGTCTATGTGAATGACATGATTATCAAAATAGAAAAAGCAAAAAATCACTTAAATGACCTCAACCATACATTTTTTATATTGCAAGCATTTAGCATGAAGCTTAACCTTAACAAGTGCACATTTAGGGTGAGAGAAGGCAAATTTTTAAGCTACATGGTCAGCTAACGAGGTATCGAAGCAAACCCACAAAACATTTAGGCCATTTTAGATAATACACCTCCTCAAACAGTCAAGGACGTTTAGCACCTAGTTGGAAGAATCATTGCATTGGGTTACTTTATTACTCGACTAGCTAACAAGAGCTTACCGTTCTTCAAAATCTTAAGAAATGCAAAGAAATTAGGCTTTCAATAGATAGAACAATGTGACCAGGCCTTAGACAAAACTAAAACAATATTTGTTAGTGCCCCCAATGTTTTCTAAGCTAGAGATTGAAGAGCTATTACATATTTATTTGGCAGTTTCATCAGTATTAATTAGCTCAATCTTAGTCTTAACCAGAAATGGCGCTCATCAATCTGTTTACTATTATATCAAAGTATTGTAAGGCCCTAAGCACAATTATTTGGAGATCAAGAAATTCGCCCTCACTTTAGTCACTATTGCCAGGAAGTTGAGACCCTACTTCAAATCTCACGCCATTGTGATACTGATGAACTAACCGTTAAAATAAGTGTTGCCCAAACCAAACATGTTAGACAGGTTGACGAAGTAGGCTATTGAGTTAGGGGAGTTTGACATTACCTTCTAGCCATAAACCCAAGTTTTAGCAAATTTTATCATCGAACGACTTGACCTACCTAATCAACCCGACTAGGATTCACTCATGTGGACTTTGTATGTCAATGGCTCTACAATTTCCTTAGAAGGATGAATTGGCATCTCTTTATGCTCTCCATGAGCTAAGGAATATGAATTCATAGTCAAACTTGACTACCCTATTATAAATAACAAAATAGAATACGAGGCCCTCTTTACTGGTATGAGGATAGTGGTAGACATAGGAGTCAAACAGCCGGCAACCATCACTGATTCCTAGCTGGTCGTAGAGTAGGTCGAAGGAAACTTTGAGGCTAAAGAGACTACAATGAGCAAGTAATTAGCTAAGGTAAAGAGGATACAACAACAGTTCAAGAAATTCACCATAGCTAAGTTCCTCGATTAGAGAACTAGTGAGCCGATGCATTGTTAAAATTCACGTGCTTGATAAAGGGAACTAGAGATAGAATAATCACATTTCTAGTCGCCCACCAACCCATCATAAATAGTGACGACCAGAACTGGGTGAGGTAAATTAAAGAAGCACTTCCCTTCTAGCAAGATGAATCAAAAGCTTACCTACAAGAAGGAATAGTTCCCAAGGATAAAAGCCAAGCACGTCGACTCAAAGGTCAAGTTGCTAAGTTCACCCTCAATGAACATGGTCAATTGTACAAAAAGTTAATTTTTGGACCACCGTTGAGGTGTTTGATACTAGAACAAGCTCGCGAGGTCTTGTATGAAGTCTACTTAGGCATATGTAGTAATCATTCAAAGGGCAATCTCTGGCCTTCAAAATCATCAAATATGGATATTGTTTGCCAACATTATTAAAAGATGCTGTCGACTTTGCTAGAAAGTGCCCGTCTTTCCAAGTCCATTCCAACATACCACATCAATCTGCAGTAACGTTAGTGCCCATTTAGATTACATGGTTGTTCAACCAATAGGGGATAGATATAGTTAATTATTTCCCAAAAACCATTGGCTAAAGGAAATTCATGATCGTTGTAGTCAAATACTTTACCAAAGCAGAAGCAGTTCCTAAGATCACTGATACAACTATCAAAAGTTTTATGTGGAAAAATATCATTTGCCATTTTAGCTTACCTAAAGTATTGATATCTAATAATGGAACGTAGTTGCAGAGTAAGAACACAAGAGTTGGTGCGAAAGCCTTAGAATTTGACAGCATTTCACTTTAGTTGGAAACCCTCGAGCTAATAGTCAAATGGGGGTCACGAATAGAATAGTTTTGGATCATCTCAAAGCTTGACTTAAAGGAACTAGAGCAAGCTATATAGATAACCTCTCTAGGGCGCTTTGGGCGTATAGGACGACCCCTTGAATAGTTACCAAGCATAGTTCATACTGTTTGGTCTATGGGTCAGAAACAATTATCCTAATGGAACTAATACAACATACTGCTTGAATAATCCACTATAACCCAATCAAGAATAACTTCGAAAGAGAATTCAACTTGGAGATAATTGGTGAGATGCGTCTGCAAGTTAACACAACAATGCAAAGATATAGATCAAAGATGGCACAACATTTTAACAAGGGAGTCCAACTAAGAAGCTTCAAAGTAGGTGACCTCATACTTAAGAAAGTCAAAGTATAAAACAATATGGGGAAACTCCTCCCAAAATGGGAAGGCCCGTACTCAATGGTCAAAGTAGCAAAGCACAATACCTACTGACTTGTAGATGTGGTTGGCAATGAGCCCACCAAGGCTTGAGACGTGGAACTGCCACAAGAGAAAATCTCTTCAAAATGGAACCGCCAAAGGCCATTCATTGGACATAGGCTCACAACTCCTCGTGACTTTTAGAATATCAAATATTCACTTTAGTTAAAACTCCTTTAAATTAAGCAACTCAATTCAATTAATCTCATTAATCGAAGAGTATCCAATTTCCATGGTCGATGTCCAACCTCAAGCCTATAAAGCCCAACTAATTGGTTGAATTAAATACTCTTGAAGAATCATTCTAGCATTACTTGTACCATGCAAATATGGTCCTTCTATCTCCTATCTCCCGAAAAAGGCTTAGAACAAGATATTAGTTGGCTCTCTAATAGCCTTGATACTATGCTTCTATTCTTAATGCTTGATTCCTTTTGTGAGCTCATCTTTGGAAATGTTTTCCTAAAATTACCACAACACTTTGTGCAAGAATTTCTAGGAATCGATCATTATAGAACACATAGGAGATACATTTGCCCTTTATAAAGATGAAGAGTCAAATTCTTTCTTAGATCTCACAAACCTCTATGTCCAACAACTTATGCCCAATCTCTACTCGAGCAGTCGCTAAGTGACCAAGGAAGAGTCAAAGCATAAGGGCCAAACACAAGGTTACCATGGACCCTCAAGTCAAAGGGCTAATAATATACACTAGCATAAGTAGGAGAGCTTGCCACTACGACTATCTAGTGAATTCTCTCGATGGGTCTTCAGTGCCTTGTTCTCTAATAAGCACCCACCGACATGCATTTATATCTTATATGGGATTGCTCAAGTAATGGAGCAACATCCAACCCTTGAATTTATGCATCGTTAGTGTAAGTTTATCCAGATCTTAGATGTCATATCTCATAAGATCCTATAATTTAGAAGATTTAAAATCATGACTGTATAAAACTTATTCCTAGATCACCACCTAATGTGTGACAAAGTCCCATAGTCTTATGTGATATAGGGGCTTCATCCAAATGCAAGTAAAGTAAATGAAGAGCATAAGATGAAAATGGCCATATTATAAATATAATTCAATCAAAATTATCTTACAATGAAATAGTTTACAAGGTCAATCTAATTGGTTTACGGGGTACTATTCAAACAATCTCCTACTTGTCCTAAAGCTAATACCCCATGGCCTTGAGACCTATCTTCTCAAGATGTCTTTTAAAGACCTTCTATAATAGGGGTTTTATCAGTGTATCTGCTATGTTCTCTTTGGAGGCAACTCTCTCCACTTGGATGTTATTTTTATCAATGATCTCTTAGATCAAATGCTATTGCCTCAAAATGTGCTTGGATCGCTGATGAGATCTTAACTCTTTAGCTTGCGCTATTGCTTTGTTATTGTCACAGAAGATAACTACTGGCTTAGCAATGCTAGGCACTACATTTAACTTTTGAATGAAACTTTTCATCCAAACACCTTCCTTTGTTGCTTCTGAAGCAATGTATTCTGTCTCTATGGTAGAGTCAACCGTAGGGTCTTATTTGGAACTATTCTAACTCTTCGCCCCACCATTGAGGCAAAAAATCAATTTAAAAGTAGATTTGAGGTCATCTATATTGGATTGGAAACTTGAATTCAAAAACTATTTAAGTTTTAATTCTCCATTACCGTATACCAAGAACATGTCCTTAGATATTCTCAAGTATTAAAAGATTACTTTTACGGCTATCTAGTTACTTTCACTGGAATTGGATTGGAACCTACTCATAACACTTAGCAAATGTGCCATATCCAGTCTAGTACATTGAACTGTATGCATTATGCTTCCAATAGCAGAGGCATAAGGTATGTGAGATATTTTTTGTTTCGTTTCCTCAGTCTTAGGGGCTATAGATTTTGAGAGACAAATGCCATGTCCTATAGGAAGGAATCCTCTATTGGATTCTTCCATACTAAACCTCTTTAGTATTTTATCAATGTACGAGGTTTGAGAAAGCCTCAGCATCCTTTTCAATATATCTCTATAGATACGTATTCCCAATACATAGGATGCTTCTCCTAAATTCTTCATGGAGAATTGAGTAGATAATGATGCTTTAGTTTACTTTAACATTCATATCTTATTCCTAATGAGAAGGATGTTATCAACATAAAGTACAATAAATTGTACTGAACTCCCACTAGCCTTTTTGTACACATATGGTTCATATACATTTTTGACAAAGCTAAACAATTTGACCATTTTGTCAAAATGTATGTTCCAACTTTGGGATGCTTGTTTGAGTCCATAAATGGATCTCTATAGTTTGAAAACCTTTTACTCATTCCCCTTAGATGTAAAACCTTATGGTTGCTTTATATAGATTTCTTCTTCAATTTTACCATTGAGAAAAATAGTTTTCACATCTATTTGTCATGTCTTATGTCATAATATGCAGCTATGGCAAGTAAAATCTGAATGCACTTAGGTATAGAAATCTATGAAAAGGTTTCCTTAAAATTGATTTCGAGTCTTTGAGTATAATCTTTGGCCACTAGTAGTGCCTTAAAAGTCACCATTTCTCCATCTACCTCAAGCTTTCGCTTATAGATCCACTTGCAACCAATAGAAACTATTTCCTTTGGTAGATCTACCAAAGTCTATACTTTGTTTGAGTATATAGAGTCCATTTCGAATCTTATGGCATTAAGCCAACATCCCAAATCTATGTCCAACATAGTTTTCTCATAGGTCTTTGGATCATCATCTGATTATTCCATCTTATGAAAAAATCCCAACCTTTGTGGTTGATTCTTGATCTAGTCTAACTTTCTCAAATATTATGCATAAGGCTCTTGCAATTCCTTTGTTTCCACCATTTATGGGATTTCTTGATCATCTTGAATTTCATCAAGTTCAACGACAACGTCTTTTCTATCCAATAGAAGTTCTTTTTCAAAAAATGGGCATTCTTTAAAATAAACACCTTTTATTTTGAGTGATCACAAAAGTAATAGCCCATAGGCTCTCCAGGGTATCCTACAAACTTGCACAAGGTGAATCTACTATCTATCTTATCTCTCACTGTCCATCTCATGTACGTAGAAGATCCTTAAACCTTGAGATATTGGTAAGAGGGTGCTTTGCCATGCCATATCTTATATGGTGTCTTTGGCATTAACTTTGAAGGTACTATGTTTAGTAACCTCGCTACCGTTTCTAAGGTGTGTCCCTAAAAAAATATAGGCACATTGAAAAAGATCATCATGGAACATACCATGTCCAATAGGGTATGGTTTCTCCTCTTAACTACTCCATTATATTGGGGTGTGCCAAGTAAAGTCCATTGAGAGAGAATCCCATTCTCTTTAGATAATCTGAGAATTGAGTACTTAGGTATTCATTCCCTCAATTTGATCGAAGAGCTTTAATACTAAGTCCATTTTACTTTTCTACTTCATTCTTATACTCTTTGAACTTTTTAAAAGCCTCAAACTTGTACTTCATAAGATACACACATATTCATATCGACTATAATCATCGTTGAAAGTAATGTAGTAAGAATAGTCTCCTCTTTCACTAACTCCTAGTGGGCCATAAACATCTATATAGATCAAATCCAAAGGGCTTGTGGAATGTTCCGTTTATCCTACAAAAGGAGCCTTGATCATTTTTCCCTTAAAACAAGATTCACAAGTAAGAAGGTCTTCAATGCCACTAACATTTAGTACTTTGAGAGCTTCTATCTTGTTCGTCCTATTTTTGGAGATATGCCTAAGTTTTGCATGCCAAAGAATGGCATCTTCTTGGATATGCAATTTTCTTTTGTTTGATTGAATATGCATTAGTAAAGTTTGAGAATCAAGTATGTATAATCCATTAACCAATGTACCTTTAGCAATCAAAGAACCATTCTTTAATGCTTTCAAAATCCCATTTGATATAGAAAAATCAAGTCATTCACTATCAAGAACGGGAATTAAAATGATGTTCTCAACAAAATTTGATACATAATAAACTAGATTAAGTAAAATACTAGAATTCCCTAAGCTCAACTTGATTACGCCTTAGATTGTGGCTGCAACGTTTGCTTCATTTCCTAGGCAGAGGATCATATCCCCATCATACAGACTTTTTTTTCTTTCTATCCCCTATAATGAATAACAAAGGTGAGAACCACATGTGGTATCAAATATCCATGAGGAAGAAATAGTCGTGTAATGTATTTTAATAACAAACATACCCTTCTCAAGGGTTGTGAGATAGACCTTGTAGTTTCTCTTTCAATACCCTTTTTTACCACAGTGGAAATAGTTTGTATTAGTCTTAACCTTCTTCTTAACCCTTCTAGAACTTTCCTCGGGTTGCTTGCCTTTGGAGAAGGAACTTTTCTTCTTTGTGCCTTCCTTTCTTGGGTCCCTTAGGCCTTTCAACTTAGAGAAAAAAGTAAGAATCAATGCTTTTATCTTTTTATCATTGCCTCAGTAGTCACAAGCATATTCACCAATTCATTGATTGTAATCTCTTTCTTGGACATATTAAAGTTTAAAATGAATTGGTCGAATGATAGGGGCAATGACTGGAGGATCAGATCTACATAGAGGTTATTATCTACGATCATGTCGAGTTGTCCAAGCTTTTCGATGAGTCCAATCATATTTAAACCATGATCATGAAAACTCAAACCTTCCATCATCCTTGATCTAAAAGGCTCTTTAGACAATGCCAACCTTTTGTGTCTCACTTGCACACCATACAAATCTTGTAGGTACTTGTAGTTCTCAATCGCATATCTCATATTCTTGTGAGTCTTTCAAAGCTCATTAGTCATGGATGCTATCATGAGACATTAATCCAGGACATAGGTCCTCTTTTTAGAGTTAAGAATTATCTTAAGGTTCCTTAACAAATCTTGAAAGTTAGGCCCAATAAGTTTATTAGTTTCCAAAATGCTTGTGAGTGGATTTTTAGCTATTTTGTTTTTGGAGATTTAAAAAATCTACAAGAGGCAAAACAAACGTATAAGCATATGACTAACAAATGATATTGAAAATATGTTCATGTTTTTTTAAGCATATTTTTCTTTTAGTATTTTATCAAATCCTTCACCCCTTAGAAGAATTCGAGAAATCTCATTCCCTAGTGAGAATCAAGATCCCAAGGACTTGCAAGTGGACCCCTGTGACAAAGTGCCATCCATGAGCAATGAAAGGGTAAGCAACTTTAGCAAATTGCATCTCATACAACTTTTGATGTATTTTGCCTCCCTTTTCATATAGACCCATGTAATTGTGTGCCATCTATACTACTATGTGTCTAAATTCAATTCACCAATCATACTTTGATTCAAGAAGGCCTTACGACATCCCCCGTGACTGAGTGCTAATGTGTGAGGGTTCTTAAGTCAAAGGTGTATCTTATGCTAAGTGTATGCTCATAGCTTTTCTCCTAAGTGTGACCACAGTGATCGAGTGTCATCACAAAAAATTGGTAGCATCGCCACGCATTCATTATTGGTGGAAGGCTTAGATTAATTAAAATTCTTTTAATTTATATCCATTTTGACTTGATATTTGAAAACACTTAGACATTCAAAGTGGGGGGGTTTTGCTTTTAAAGATCTCATCATTTTTATCTTCTTATTCAGGTTCTCTATATCCTAATTCATCTCATACATCAATAGGATATGGAAAGAATAAATATGTAAATAGTCTAGCATGTTTCTAGGGTGGGATGACCATAAGCTTAACCAAGTGATGCACTTAAAGCCATAGGTGCATCATTCGATTCATTTTAGATGGGTTGATTAAACTAAGCTATTACATGAGTGTATCCCATACATTCATGGGTCTTCAAGCCTCCATGGATCCTCTTTGCTCCTTGTAACTTTTACAAGAGAAAGAAAATCTCACTCTTAGTGATTCTAATCTTATAATTTTTATAAGATAGAATAAGGGGCATGCAAGCCCCATTTATTATAACCCATTTCAACAACTTGAAGTAAATAAAATCAATGTTAAGAGGCATGACCATCCTTATTCATTCATCATCCATTCAACATTTAAATGAACAATAAATAAAGTAAGAATTGACATTCAACTCCAATAATTAAGTGCTAATCATATTAAGAAATAATCGATCATGCAAAAATAAGCATAACATTTATGCATCATATTTTTTCCATAATTGGAAATCAACTTCAACAAGTTTTAAAAGCAACCAAAAAGTGTCCAACATAATTTTGAGGCCTTGCACAACATTTGTGCAACCAATGTGTGTGTTTTAAAATAAATTTGGTCATTAAAGGAACCAAAGAAAAAAGCTAAAAACTCATCCCAAACCCAACTAGGGGCTGCTGGCCGAGGTTTGCACATTGCTGGGTAGTTGCTCTTGGTCACTGCCTTACTATGGGTGACCAAGAGCTGGCAGCACCCCTATTTTGGGGTTCGTGGTTGAGTCAAGCTATTTTTGGCTCAATTTTTGTACACCAAAAATTTTAGAACAACTTCTAAACATCAAAACCCACAACATAGGTGGAAATTTTAGATTAAAACATCTTTTAAAATTGAAATATCTAGTGCCCAAAGAAGCTTAAAAAATAAGTTTAAGCAAGAGTCATATTAGTAAAAAATCTCCAATTATATCCAATCTTATTGGACCCAAAAATGACCAAAATAATTTATGGCCATTCACAACATGCTATATCACAATATAACATCTATCAATGCCAAATCAAAATTTAACATCAACAAAAATGAATCAAAACATACCTATCACATGATTTAACAATTAAAGTACATAATAGCATGATTAAATCCATCAATCAAGGAGCCACAAGCAATATCATCCATACACTCCAACCTATCATATGGATCAAGCACATAGTAACTTTGATTAGTTATTCATGAGAATCAATCACCCAAGCCAAGCAAAATCCAAATCTATGAATGAATATGACTTTGATACCACTTGAAGGTTTGTGTGGCACTAGGATCCAAATATTTTAAACAAAAAATTGAATAAACTATCCCACACAACACCACAAGGATATATATATATATATATATGCATGAAGTTCAGATTTAGAAGAGAAAAATACCTTGGTAATAACAAAAAAGTAAGAGCAAGACAAAACTCTCTCCAACCATCAAATAGGCTTTTCATTAGTGCTGTAGAATCACCACCAATTTTTCCTTAGAAGGACTCCTCCATTTTGGTTGAAATTTTTACTGGAACTCCTTAACCATTTGAATATTCTATATATCAAAATTAAATCCAATCAGAATGCCAGAGGTGCTCCCAGAACAAGCAAGAATTGACTGCCAGAAACTGTTCCAATCAAAAGTAAGAGCAACCAAAATAGATCGCCTCTAATGTAAACGTCTACACACAAAATATATGGCCTATTCCCTATATAATGGCAAGAATATCTATAGAGAATGAGGGAAGAAAGGCTGGAAATATGGAGGTGGAGGGTGGAGGGTAGAGAGAGTTCGAGAGAATACTGGGAAGCTAACAAAATTAAATTCCCATTACACAATATTGTTGGAAGAAAATCACACTAAGCATGCACATCTTATGCCATTTTGCTAGCCACTCTCCTATTTATTTATATAGGAGTGGTCACACACCATCCTCAAAGAGGTGATGCCAAGTGTCCTTGCCAAGGTGGCCATTAACTTGTGATTAGTGAATAAGAATATTAATTGAAGTACATATTTCATCTTATGAAATGTCTTGCAATTAAATTCCAATTCGCATTAAATGAACCCCTTCATTTAATTATCCTTTCCAAAAAATTAACTCTCCAATTTAGTTAAATTAAACACTTTAATTTAATTAATAATAATTTGACTTAACTTTTAAATCAAAGTGTTTAACTATTTAAGCTAGTCAACATTAATTTAACCCTTAAATTAATTTTTACCAATTGACAGTCATGTGACATCAATTAATTAACCCTTAATTAATTAATCTTAATTTAACTCTTAAATTAATTTGACAAACTTAACATATAAATTGATCAGGCTAAAATGACTACAATTTTGTCTCCTGCAAAATCGATCATGAATTTTTGATCTCTTAGAAAATTCTCTTTTCTTCAATAGACCATGCTATTAGCTTTTGTGTGTGATCCATTAGGTTCTTCCATTCATTGGACATGGGCTCAAAACTCCTTGTGACTTTTGGAATATCAAATATTCACTTTAGTTTAAACTTCTTTAAACTAAGCAACTCAATTTAATTAATCTCATTAATATTGAAGAGTACCCAATTCTCATGGTCAATATCCAACCTCATGCCCATGGAGCCTAACTAATTAATTGAAATAAATGCTCTTGAAGAACTATTCTAGCATTACACATACCATGTGAATACGATCATTTCGTCTCCTATCTCTTAAAAGAGGCCTAGGGCTAGATATTAGTTGGCTCCCTAATAGCCTCAATACTATGCTTCTATTATTAATGTTCGATTCCTTTTGTGACCTTATTTTTGGAAACACCTTCGCAAATTGTCACATCACCTTGCACAAGGATTTTTATGAATCGATCATTGTAGAACACATAGGAGATACACTTGCCCTTCATAAAGACTAGGAGTCAGATTCCCTTTTGGATCTCACAAGCGTCAATGTACAGCAACTCATGTCCAATCTTTACCTGAGTAGCCCACTAAATAACTTAGGAAGAGTTAAAGCATTATGGCCAAATACAAGATTATCATGGATCTTTAGATCAAAGGACTAGTAATATACACTAGCATAAATAAAAAAGCTTGCCACTATGGCTATCTAGTAGATTCTTCAAGCGGGTCTTTAGTACCTTGTTTTCTAACAAGCACCCACCAACATGCATCTATATCTCATATGGGATTGCTCATGGGATGGAGCAACATCCAAACCTTGGATTTATGCATCGTTAGTATAAGTCTATTTAGATCTTCAATACCCTATCTCATAAAAGCTTATGACTTGGAAGATTTAAGATTACAACCATGTAATACTTATTCCACGATCGCTACCCAATGTGTGACCAAGTGTGATCTAGGGGCTTCATCCAAATGCAAGTAAAGTAAATGAAGAGCATAAGATGAAGATGGTCATATAATGAATGTAATTTAATCAAGATTATCTTATAATGAAATAGTTTATAAGGCTAATCTAATTGGTTTTCAGGGCACTGTTCAAACAACTACCCTATTCTCACTTTTATTACTTATGTTTGAGGCTAAGTTTTGCACATTATTTAGTTGAGTTTATTATCTTCTATGGTTGTCTAGCTCGTTTTGGCTAATCTTCTATTCAAGTTTCTTTCTTATTCCTATTTTTGTAACTGTACCTACTTTCCCTTTTTTCCTGATTGTTATTACTTGTGATTTCCTTGATTCCCATTTTACCATTTCAGGGTTTCATATACTACATATATATATTTTTGTTGTAATATGATGGGAGTTGTTGAGGTGGAGACGGATGAAATGAGTGACTCTAAGGTGACTAAGTTGTTTATAGGTTTGGTAGATAGTAGGGGTGACATGGGGAGAGCTCCTCTAGTAATGAATTTAGGATTAAGGATAGTTCTAGTTGGGGGAATGAGCATAGTAGTAGCTTGAGTTGTTCATCAAATGAGGGGGATGAGAAAAAGGAGGTCAAGGCTTCTGCTTGAGAGAAGGCTCAGCTCTTTAGGCCTACTGTTGATGAGGTAGGGCTATCTAGGCAAGTTAATCGACCTTCAGTGTTGAGGGGGAGATTATTTATTAGGCATAAATTCCACATTTCTCCTAAATTTGAGTTGATAAAGCCCAGGTTAAGGAATGGGATGAATTGATTGCCTAAAGGGTGTATAGTTGTGTTTGAGGAAGTGTTAGAGTATGATCTTAGGTTTCTAATTGCTCAGCTAATAGTTGACCTTTTGAGTGGTCTTCGAGTCTGCATTACACAATTTTTATCGAATTCTTTTGTGATCTTGTACAATTTCATCATCATTGTGGCCAATTTTTGCAATTTTTTCCAATGTTTGATGTCTCAAAAGTCAGGTAGCTATGAAGAGTTAGCCTTCTACTTAGGGGTGTAAACGGATATTAAACGGATCGGATATACTATTTCCATATTCATATCCGTTTAACTTTTTGAATATTTGGATACCAATACAAATTTGGCAGATATTAAAAATGATATCCAAATTCATATCCATCGAATATCGGTTGAATTTGGATATATCCGTATTTGATTATAATTATTTAAATTTATTTATATTTTATTAAACTTATCCGTATTTGAATTATTTTTTCATATCCATATTCGATAATAATTATTTAAATATCTATTTATAGATATCCAAATACGTAAATCTATGAATTTATAACAAAAACATATTTTAATTAATAGAAGAAACTATATAATTTCATTAAAAAGAAAGCAATAAAACAAATAGTGTAATTTCTAATTAACAATTAACTTTATAAATAATTATTAGTACTTATTCATAATAATAATGGCATTTAAGTATATTAATTATAAAGTCAACCAACAATAATTACGTTGATTAACTTTATTTTTCATTTTTTTCTCTATATTACAATAATTTTTTTAAATTTATTTTTTTCCTTCTCAATTCTTAAATTATAATTTATATATACATATATGAATTATGAGATTTTTATTAAAAAATATAAATATATATTATTTAATAAGTATGCATTCGGATCGGATATTAATCGGATCAGATACGCATTTACCATATCCGTATCCATTTATAATCGGACATCTACTAATTGGATACGGATAATATCCACTTTAAATGGATGTAGATATATTTTGTATAAATGGATACGAATGCGAACGGTAAATAAATTTTTGAATATCCATTTACAGCCCTACTTCTACTATATCATTGCCTGCCCTCGTTGAAAAATCTTTGTTACTCCCTCATATTTTTATGGTTAAAGGTGGAAGAAGAGTTTCTTTTTCATCCAAGCCCTCAATAGTGTGGGTTTTAATAATCCTTGAGGCTGGTTTGAGGGGAAAACTTAATCTCGCCAACAATGAAAATCCTTCCTAGCATAACACTTTTATCTTAAATTTAATGGGCTTTGGGGACATAGAAGCGGATGGGTTTATTAAAGAGAGAAACTTGATATTGGCAAGGCTCTCAACCATTCCCATGAAGGTGTCGCTTAACTCTCGCTTAGGTTGCTCAGCAGCTTTAACCTTTCTAGGATAATATCTATATCTCATGCTATTATTTTGATTAATTTTATGGTTTTATTTGACCTTATAGATCAATTCATAATGACTAGCGCTTATTAACTTGCATGGCCAGTTAGCACAAGGTTTAGTTAAGGAGTGAGGCTGCTATGCTCAATGGGAGGTCCTGTCTGCTGTTACTAGAGCATAACATACCTCTCCCTAAGCCCTATGTCGGACCATCTCTCAGGTCACAAACCTTATAGCTCAATTAAAGAGAAAGGCCATTAATGTTGTGGGGTCTATTCAGTTGTCTCCCATAAAGAAAAATACAGTTGAAAAGTGGAAGTCAATAGCTTTCAAAGACATAAGTGTGTTAGAGGAAGTGTAGTAAACAACTAATGAAAAGATTTTTGACCTCCTAACTTTACCTGATCCGTTGTTTAGGACCAAACTTGGTGTTGCGAATAATACCTCAATGATGGATATGGGGTCAACTGGAGTAAGCCCATTAAATGTGCTAGCTTTTTTCTTCAAAGATCAAAAGAGAATGTTGGATGCTAAGTTGATTGAGGCTCTTAAGTTGTTTGCGTTTTACAAAACTATGGTAAAGTTTTTCATTGAGTCTTTTATGTTACATTATCTATCTTTTACCTTACTTTGTAATAATATTACAAATTTTTCTTTTAGGCCGAACAGTAGGGCTATAGTTTATTTTGCAGGTTTTATTTATCTTGGCTGATTAAGCTAAATAGCAGTAGAAATATGAGGCATTGGAGCAAGAACAGTTGGAAGTCTCAAAGACTACTATAGCATCGATGTAGATAGGGTTGACTAGCTTACCAAACAAGTCGAAGAAAAGAATACTTAATTACTAGTAGCAGTTACTGAGAAGAGCCGATTGGAGGAGCCGGTGAAATAATTATATGTCAAAGCTTAAAAGGCCTCTATAACTAAGAATTCAAAGAGCTATTAAACTTGTTCTTGACATGCTCAAGAGAAATTCTTTAGGTTGCTGCTAGAGATCCATAAGGAGGCAGTGTAATAATTCATGTTAACTTTGGCCTTCCTCAATACCAGCATTATATTTATCCTTGATGATGCCAAAGAGGGCTTTGATAAGGATATGAATTGATTTGAGTTCTTGGGTTATCAGTTCCACAAAAAAGACAAGGAAATACTTGACATTTATAAGGATAAGCACCTACAAGAGTACCCTGAGAACACCCATGCTACTCTATAGTCAGTTCTTTACCCAAGCATCCCCTTAGTAGCTAAGGAGTTTGATTTCTCACAATTTTTACTTTCATAATCAAGTAAAAATAGGCTGATGTGGTTAAATACTTCCCTCCTACCCTTAATTTTCTTGGCAATAAATTTGAGCCTTTTTGTCCACCTAGTGCTCCCATTACAAGAAAGGAGCAAAAGGTCAAAGGACCTCTAGAGCTAATAGATATAGACATAGAAGGGGACAACTTCGACAAGGTTGCTAGTAAAGTCAAGGAAAAGGCCAAGCAAGCAATTGCTGCTAGCCTGGATGAAGGCGTTAGCTCCAATAGATCTAGTGCTTATATTCTTCTGATCAAAGAATTAATGTTTTTATTTTTATTTGAACAAGTATTTAGATGCTGTTGGGTGACATTTTTATTTTTTAATATTGAACTTTTATTGCTCTTTATTTTGATTAATTTGATGTGATGTAATTTTGAACTTTGCTTGTTACATTATTTAAAGTGAGAAGTCGATTGCTCTAGTTAGTAGGTTAAAATGATTAATGACTTACTCGTTGCTACGCACTATGAGAAGACTAAATCTCGCATGTTTTTAAAATTGAATAGGTAACTTATGAAGGATAATAAATTTAAATAAATTGAAATGATGAGAAATTGGGATCTTAATAGAAGATTATTTTCATATAAACATGAAGTATATTACTCAAGAAGATTGGATCTCATTATACACAAAATTTTCATTTTTACTATGTTCCAAGGTTGAAGTAATTCATTCCCCACCATGTCTACTATTTGTTATAAGTTATTTTTGGACATTTTCACCACTATAAAGGGCCTTTTCCCATTTGGGGTTGAGTTTCCCCGTATTTTTTGAGACCTTAACCTTTTTTAGGATCGTATCCACTATTTAAAATGTCATGGGTCAAATAGACTTCTTGTAGTTCCTAGCCATCAAGGCCCTGTAGTGCTATATCTTTAAGTAGGAATGCTCACACTTCTTGTCAAGCATTTCTAGGTTGAGAAGTCTTTTTGCCTTATTTCTTATTGAGTGGTAATGGATTACTCGAGCTGTCTGGTGTATAAGTTCTACATAGGGTCATGGCTTTCGACATTTAAACCAAACTATATTGACTAAGGTTTGTTGTTGTTCTTGGGGTTGTTTTGTAAGCCCATAACACATTAAGGAGGTTGTCTGCCCCATTTTCTTTGGCACTATTTAGTCAAGTTTTAATTTTATCAATGATAGTTCTATTAGTGACCTCGATTTGATTGCTCAATTGAGGGTTGCCAACTAATGTGAAGTGCTACTTTATGCCTAAGCTTTTGCACCAGTCCATCATTCTCTTGCTTTGTAATTGTGTCCTATTATTTGATATTATGACATTTGGAAGCCCAAATCGACAGATGACATTTTTCCATAAAAAGGTCTTTAGCGTTAGTTATCCTTAGGACTACCTTTGCTTCAACCTACTTGGTGAAGTACTCAATTAGGACTATTATTTATTTCATTTGCCCTATAGCTAGATGAAATGGTCTAACAATGTCTACTCCTTATAGATCGAAAAGCCAGGCTTTATTCACTGGCACCAAGGTCATTATTGGTTGATGGTTAACATTGGCATGCAAATGACAAGATAACACTTCTTGGTGAAATTGATGGTGCCCTACAGCATAGTTGGTCAAAAGCATCCTTATTTGATGATTTTATAGGCTAATGCTCGACCTTCAAAGTGGTTGGTGTAGATTTCAAGTGGATTTCTTTCAATATTTCCTACGTTGTGGCTGGCTTCAAACACCTCAATGAGATTTCAAAGAAAGATTCCTTATATAGTTGTCCCAATTTGTTAAGTGCAAATTTGGCTGCTTGACTTATTAGCCTTCAAACTTTGATCTTATCTTCTAAGAACGTTTCTTCTTTTAAGTAAACTATGATGTCATCTTACTAACTGAGTGGCAGCTCCCCAATTTCCAAAACTTATTTAAAGGTGTAACTTTCTATGGTTGGTTTATCTATAACTAAGAATGTGATAGCACTTTCTCTGGTTTCTTTTGTCGAGCTTGCGACTTTAGATAATGCATTAATCATGCCAGTTTTTAATCTTAGTACTTGGCTAAGTGTGAATTTTTTAAATAGTTATTGTAGTGTCATAACCTCTGCCAAGTATTTTGACATTGCTTCTTCTTTTGCCTCAAAGTTGCCATCAAACTATGTGGCGACTAATTGGGAGTTGGTGATCGCCTCAAGATATTCCATTGTCCTATCTAGGTCATCTTCATACCTATAATTAATGCTTCATGTTTTGCCTTATTATTGTAACAAGGAAGTAAAGCTTCATATCAAGTATTAATGAGATTACTGCTATCCTATAGAAGAGATGGAGGAATCATCTACATATAGTATCCAGAAGAAGGTTTGTCACTCAACCACTGTGGGGAGGTCAATGCATTCTGTTATGAAATTTGCTAAAACCTATGCTTTTGTAGCCATTTATAGCTAGAATTTGATGTCGAATTCCCCTAGCAATAGCCCATTTAGTTAATCTCCCAGAGGTGTTTGGTTTTGTCAGGACTTACTTCAGAGATTGATTAGTTAGAATAATGATAGTATGGGACTAGAAGTATGGTTATAGTTTCCTAGCAGCCTTGACCAAGGTTAAAGCAAGCTTATTGACTCTAAATAATTATGCCTGGGTTGGGGCTTTGCTAACATAGTATACTACGGTCAATTGATACATAGAGTTGATTGCTGCTATGCCAGTTGCTAATGCCAAGTATAGATAGAGTGTCTCTCTTAGGGATAGTTTTGTCAATAATAGTAGGTGGAGTAGTTAAGCTTTAATTATGCCATGGCCTAATCACACTCTTTTATCTGTTGGAATTTCTTTGCATTCTTTAGGATCTTGGAAAATAGGAAGCTCTTGTCAGTCAATTACAAGATGAATCGACTTAATGATATAATCATGTTGACCAACCTTTACACTTTTTTTAATGACTTAAGAGGCATAATGTCTTGAATTTTTTGCTGGTTAGCTCCAATTCCCTTTAATTAACCATATAACCTAGGAAATTTCATCCCTTGACCCCAAACATGCACTTATTTAGGTTGAGTTTCACTCTAAAAGCCTAGAGGATTGAGGTGTATGGTCGAGGCTGGCTAAGTGATCAATTTATTTTTTAGATTTTATGCTCAAGTCATCGATAAACACTTCCATGGTTTGGTCGATTTCATTCTTAAACATAAAGTTCACTATTCTCTAGTAGGTTACTCTTGTGATTTTTAAATAAAGGGCATTATCAAGAAATAGTATGAGCCGTTGAGGACTATGAAAGAAATTTTGTCCCTATCTTTTGGGGTCATAAAGATTTGATAGTATTCTTATGAAGCATCCATCATACTTAAGAGGTCACACTTGGCAGTTGAGTATATTGGTAAATTTATTTAAGGCAGTAGGTAAGGGTCTTTAAGGCATGCTTTATTCAAATTAGTAAAATCATTACATATTCTCAACTTGTCTCATTTTTAGGTATAAAGACTACATTACAAAGCTAACTAGGGTATTAAATCTCTATAATGTATCATGCCTTTAAGAGTTTGTTGACCTTTTTCTTGATGGTCTACCACTTCTCAGTATTGAACATCCTTGTCTTATGTTTCACTGGTGTGAAGGAGGGATTGATGTTGAGATGATGAACAATGATTTGTGGGTTGATCCCTTAGTGGTTCGCCATTTTTCTACTAGAAAACATCTATATTTTCCCAAAGAAAATTGACCAACATGCACTCCATATTATTATTCTAATATGTGTTGATCCTAGTGGTCTTGTCGGGATTGCTTGGTTTTAGTTTGATGGTCTTGAACTCTTCTACTTGCCCAACTTTTGTTTCTCATGTTTTCTTTTCTTAGTGGCTTGTTTCTCTTTGAGTTCCATCATTGGGATGTCTCCTAGAGTTTTTCTTTTGATAAGATTTTTTACTAATTAGCTTCTACTAAAATAGTGTAGCATCTCCGACTTCATTATATTACATAGCAGCTTAACTACTCCAGACATGGTAGGCAATTCTACCTTCACGTGGTATGTTAATACGACCTCCCTGAAATCATTTAAGGCATGTCTCCCAATGATTTCATTATATGCAAAGGGTGAGTTACTGCTAAATAGTTGACCATCAATATTTGTCTTCCTAGTGCAATGTAGAATGACGTGGATAGACTTGTGGATCCAACTGGAATAATTTTTGGTCCATCAAATTTGACCAACACAATGATAGCTAATACAAGTTTTAGTTGTCTAATGTCTATGTTCTAGAGAGTCGATAGAAAAATGATATCAATTGAACTGCCATTGCTAATTAGGATTTTGTTGACTTTAAAGTTAGCAATTTCGTTAGTGATTATCAAAGCGCAGTCTCACTTGCTATCTATTCCTTGTTTCCCTAAATGTGGGAGGTTAAAATTAGGTTCAAAGCTTGTGGATACTTAAAACATTATGCATGTTGGTGAGAGGATTAGGTAGATTCCAATCAATGCTGAATCTGTTTTTTTTTTAATTGGATTCCCTTCTAATGGGTTCCCTGCTATCATGTTGATCACCCGTCTTATGAGGAAAGGGGTGACCAATTTCCACTTTTTTCTTCCATTTATCTTATTTTCTTGGGTTTCTTGATCTTTCTTTATAGGGAGTCTAGTCGACTTGGTCATCAATTCTCTAAGCCCTTTGGTTAATGTATTCTTTCTAGTGTCCCTACTGGATGACACATTCGATTTTGACATACAACTAGAATCATTCCTCTATATCATGGCATTTTTGTTTGTGAAAATAGAAATCCTTTTTAGAGTTTTTCATGGAGCTCGATTCATTAAGTTTCTTCAATTTTTTGTGGATGTTATCACTTTGAATTGCTAACATAACTTCTTTTCTAGTTGTGTTCAGTAATGTGTATTGATGGATTCTCTTTATGGGAGATCGATGGACGTCCTTTTGCTATCTATCATATTTTTCCTTCTCTTAGCTTTTCTTATCTTGGTTGAAGGCCTTATATTTCATCTGTTTATATACTCCTAGGCTATGTACCATTCTAGTAGGTCAAGCAATTTTTCCATTATCTTTGGCCTTTCTCTTACCAAAGCATTGGAAAACTCTTTATGTCTCAAACCTAAGAAAAAGGATATCAATTAGAATTTGATATAGGATTATCGATTTTCAAGGCATTTGTGTAAAATTTAGTGAAGAAATCTCTAAAAGATTTTCCCTCATTCTACTTGACTGTGTGGAGATATGTGTGAAGAAGCTTAGCTTTTCTTTTGCTAGTGAATTGATAAAGGAATTTGTTGCAAAGCTAGTTGTATGAGAAAATGGAGGTGGGCTCCAGCTTAACGAACCATTCTAAGGCTATTCCTTGGAATGTGGTAACTAGTAACTTAACATGGATATGGTTGTTATGTCCATGGAGTTGCATCATATGTTCAAATTGTAAAAAGTGTTCATTTGGATTAATAGAGCCATCATATCTGGGTAGACTTGTGGCTATGTTTGAATCAACCCCAATGTTGTCCTCAATTATTTCTTGAATAAATGATGGCTCCTTTTCTTGATGAAGTCGATGGAAATTTTCAAGCTACAACTATTTTTTAGAGTTTCATCTTGAGTTCTCTAATTGCTTATTTAATTATTGAACTTAGTAGGAGACCTCTTCTCATCCCTCACGGTTTGCTTACAACAAATTTTATCTAGATTAGTGCTTGGGACCTTTGCCCCTTCACATTGTTGGGCTCAATGGGATCGATTGAAGTCTTCCAAAAAATTGACTATTTCTTCTTAACGATGTTGATGAGTTCGTTCACATAAGGCTTTCCCTGGTTTATTTTCATGCCTTATGGTATGATATTGAAGGTCATCTCTCATTATTTTCTTGTATGGGACTATTTTCTCCTGCCTAGATGGTTGTGCTTTTGCAAGGTTGAGTCAAGAATTGTGCTAATATTTAGTCAGTTATCAGTTGCTTGAGATATAAAATGGTCAACGCAACCACTTGGTTTGATTGTGAACTCAACCTTGTTCCTTTCTATGGCTAGTGGAGGGAAAGGTATTGATCTCTTATCACTTTGTCTCTCAAACTTGGCATGCATAGTGTTCACTATTTTCAAATTCATGGACTTAACATCACATGGATGGCACCAAATGATGATGCAAGCATCTGTCAATGATAGAGAAAGTACTAGGAATTGCGTTAGTGAACCTAGTGTGCTTAAGGCTCAAAGTATAGCAGTGATGTAAGTTGAGTCCTGTAACTGAGAAAAATATGTAATGCTTATCGAAGTAGTCCCCAGCTAATACTTAAGTCAGTATATAGTCTACTAAAGGTAAAGCAACAGAGTAAGGGATTATGTAAATATGAAAGCATACCTCAAATTCTTTTGGGTGAGAGCATTAATAATCCTTATCGTTTGTATGGAAAGAGAGGTTGGAAAGATAATCTTCTACCTATAGCCAATGAGGCTTTCTATATAGATATAGAGGCCTTTGAAGTTTTTTTAGGATTGGATAATTATCATACTTCCAGTTGGTGAGAAATATGGGCAGATCTTTCTTAATTAAAACAGAGGTAACTGGCAGACAACACATTTAGTGTGGATAGGATATTGATTTAACTGCATTTAATATGGATATGACTAATTATGTGTGAACAGGTAATGCATTTAATGTGGCCATGCCTGGGAGCGGGACATAGTAGACCCCTGTACGATCGAGAGAGTTGAACAAGCTTGCTTGTAAAGGGTTTTTTCACATTGATGATGTTAGTTTATTAGTTCATCGACTTCACACATTCATCATCCTGACTGGTCTAGAGACCAATTGAGCTTGATTAAGTTCAAAGGTGTTCAACCTATCAAACTAGATCAGGTTTACCTATATCAAATAATTTACTACTTATTTTTCTTTCTATGGTAATTTTTAATTATCTCTTAACTAATAAGCTTGAATTACTTTATAGTGTCATTTTTTAAGATGGATCAGAATACTTCATCAAAGGAGACGTTCTATGTGATTTTTTTTTTGGAAAAGAACTAAGAGGTGATCTAATCGATTATTATTTGATGATATTGTGTAGTAGCTTTTTCAAGGCATCTTCTGACATGGAATGTGGTGTATATCTATCACTGTTCAAGTAGATAATTTATCAAAAATTTAGTACTTCATATGATAAAATGAGTACTAATACTAATACAATTAGTAGACCGCAATATTAAATCTATTGGAGATGTTGAACAAAAAATGCACAATAAACCACAACAATATCAATTTTTTTTTTGCACAAATAAATATAAGTCCACAAAAGATACTTGAGCAGCTCAACTTGGATTTGCAGACAAGTAGCTGATTTGTTATTTTTTTTTAATTGTTTATAAGTTTCATTAGTTTATATTGGTTTTTGATGCATTCACAAAAAACTTTTATGCGTATGAACTCTATATCCTCTTCTATGTCAAAAGCGACAATAAGAGTTTATATAAGTTCATTTTAAATTAAAATTATTCATGTAAGTTAAAAAATAATAAATGATATTCTAATTACCTTTTGTAGGGTATGTTTAGAGGAGGATACCTCAGGCATTCATTAGGGTATGATGCTGGAAAAAGTGAACTCTTATATGCATATTATCGCCAACAAGTAGGTAACTTAGATTGTGGAGTTTATTGTTGTCTTTGGACTAAATTTTATTTGATGAGTCAAAAAGATTTTTTGGGCTATGCTAACGTATTCTCCATTGATGCATATGGGATGCATATAACTGCCACGATTATGAGCTATGAGCATGGCTTGCTAAATTCTGATATAATATGAGGATAGCTTGCCATATTCTAATACAATATGCGGATGGCTTTTTGCAAGGTTACCCAATATAAGATGGGAAAAGATAGTTTAGTTGCTTAGGGCAAGCAATTATAATTTCAAGCAATTTAGTTATGGTGACCAAACTAGATTCAATACTTGGATACTAGGCTTTAGTACTAGATACTAGTAATGCATCATTTATCTTAGTATTTCCAATATACTCGACCAAATATGAAATATTATATCTCTAAGTGGTAGTGCCAGTTGTAATATAAATGAGAACATAAGTGGTTGGATATGAGTATTTGTTTGGTTATTTTTTTGATGAATTTGGGTTTTGTATATGGATATTGAGGTGAATTTAAAATTTTATTTATAGATATTGGTAATGATATATATGTCACGTGTTGGTCAAAATATAATAAGTTTTAAGATGTATATGGTATCTATATTCATGTAACTAGTATGTAAATAAACAAAAGATATTAGGTAGAAGAAAAAATAAGAACAAAAGTAACTACTAAAACACTCCAAAGACATATAGAACAAGATTTAATTCAATTTAAAATTGCAAAGTTGAAGTATAACATTCTTAAAAAATAGTATTTTTTTTTTCAATAAACAATATCATTCTTAGTATATTAGAGATTAAGTTAAATTTGACTAGTGAAGCCAACTATGACTTATTAGTTCTATAACTGATATAGTCATAAGAGATCATTGGCATTCGATGGTGGTGTTAGAAAGATAAATTTACCTCATATACTATGGTTTACAGTAGTATGAATGAGAATTCAATTAGTTGGATATGGGTATTTGTGTTTTCAATCATTTAACATATATCAGGATCATTATTTGAAGAAAACATGATTTTATTGTATTAGAGATACTTTCATGTAGTTTCACTTATCAAATTGAGGTAAATTCATCCAAAAAAAAGCAAATACAAAAATGTGCCAAAGACGTATAGAACAAAGGTAATTTAGTACAAAATTGCAAAGATGAATTATAAAAATCCTAAAATAGTATTACTTTATTGTAGTATCATTCTTAGTATATAAGATAGTAAGTTGAATTTGTCTTGAACTAGCTATTGCATGATTATCAAACTATGATTTATTAGTTTTAGGATTGATATACTCATGACAGGTTCATTGGCTTTCAATAGTAGTGTCGAAAGGATACATTTACCTTATACACCAATGGTTTCCACTAGTATGATTGAGAATACAAGTGGTTGGATGTGGATATTTGTGTTCCTAACCATTTGTATATGTATTATCTTGATGATTATTGGGAGAAAATAATCCTAAAAATCAAACATAAGATTGTGTCTCCTTAAGGTGGTGAATTCCACTCTCTAGGTGGGCTCTGATCATGTCTAGTTAGTTAGAGGCCTTTAATCTTCCTTTTCTCTAAAGTTCATTATAGAGAGTTTTTTCTCTATTTATATGTTCACTACAATAGTTTTTCCTTCCTAGCTTTCTCCAAGACCTTCATGTCCACTAGATTAGTCTCCATTGCAAATTATTTCCCCTTTATCCTAGGCTTGGTGTCTATGGGAGTACATCTTATTCCCTTGGCTCTCTGAGTTTTTCATAGCCTTCCTTAGCGTACTAGCATAACATTCCCTTACCATCTTTTGGTTTTCTATTGCTTATCTAAGATTGTGAGTGATAAGGAACTTCATCTTCATATGGCATGTTAAGATCACTATTGGAAAAGATTCAAAGTCTATTGACCCAATGTAATATTATAAGGTATAAGGCCTTCACCACTAGAAAATTTACCATCTTTGTAGCTTATCTTAAATGAGTAATTAAAGGTAAAAGGAGATAGATTTCCTCTATGGATCATACTTCATTGCAGAAACCTACTAGTGGGTGTTGATCTTTCCTAACTACAAAATTGGCCAAATTTATTGAACCAACACTACCTTTAGAAATAAATAGGACTGGTATTTCAAGATATACAAGCTAAAAAAACAAAAGAGAGAAAAAGAGATTAGTGCAAAGGATTGACAATTATATAAAAAGAAAAAAGAAAAAAAGGAGGTGAATGCATGCTATATAAAAATAACTGTACATATTTTGCTAATTCATCCAAAGGTAAAGAAGAACTAGGGATCTCTACAAAGAATTAGAATTAATACTGATATTATCTAAATTCAAAACCTTTGGTTTCTTCTTAAGTATGCATTGGTTGCTGGAGTCACCATTTGAACAAGAAAGTGTAGAAATTATTTCATTTCCTTCCATTGAAGCATCAATGAATATAATTATGCAGATGAAACCTCGAGAAAGCTAAAATGCCTTTTAGACGATGCTTTGGGATGGTCAGCAATGTTATACTCTTTAGGCTCCAAACTCCTTTCTTCAACTTATGTTGAAATAACAAGATTTTGAAGAGTTGAGGTTGCTTGGTTATCTTTGGAATGTTTCATTATAGCTTATTTAGATGTAGATGGATTCTTTCTAGGATGCCCAGGTTTAGGTACATGCTATTCAAGTTTCTCCCTAAGTTGATTGGATTGACTAGAATTTGATTCCACATCTCTTCAATTGATTTTGAAAACAATTTTAGTACCTTTTGTTCATGAATCCTCACAGCATTTGTTCTAAGAGTCCACATATTCCTTTGTGTCCAATGGAAAGGAAGTAGTATTGCTAGGAATGATAAGTTTGCTAGATGTGTTCAGTAAGGTACATGATTGCCAAAGTCGAATAAGCTTATGTAAATCACAAGTAAGAATCTCTATTTTCAAGTTACCTAGGATATGTTCCAAAAAACACATTGCTGATTGAATTAATAATGGCTATAAGTTTTAATGATATGCTCTTTTCCATATTAAAATGTGAAAGAGCTAGAACGTAGAGCCATAAAAAGATCTTTATAAGTATTTGATATGCATGGGCAATCTATTATTATGAATTGTTTGCATGGATATAAATGTAGATTTTGAATAGTTGAAGGGTAGATACTGAGGAATAAATCTCATTCTTTTGAAAGATAAAAAAGTTTAGCCATGTTCTCCTTTACATATTTGACCAACTAGCTCCTCCTACATCAATCTTAGATAAAAAAAAAATGAGTGCCAAGATAATACTCTATCTAACTATGAACATAAAGAATGAGAAAGATAGAAATGGACTCATCAAGACTTGGCAAAGTCGATATATTCCTCAAACCACAGTAGATGCTCACCAATATAGAATTGTAAGAGAAAAGCAATCATCATATTTCAATTTTACTAGAAACCTAGAAGATAGTGGCATGAATCATATTTACTTTACGATGTAATAGAATGAAGCTACATAACCAGCATGAAAGGAAGGCATCCAAGTAGATCTTATCTTTGGCATTTTCTTTAACCTCTAACATCATGAATGGCTCATCATATTCCTTAGTGCAAGAGAAAAGTGATGCGTCAATTCTTTCACATAAATTGTGTGAGATCTTTAACTTGGTGGACCTCTTTTGGGAAGATCTTAAAAGGAACTCTATGTATCTCATTGGTACTTTAAACCAAAAGTTTATCCAATTAGAAATAGGTATGCTATTAAAGTCCTTTGAGAGCATATGATAAGCCAAGAATAAATACTTGCAACTCCATGGTAGAGAAGCGGTATGTCTACTATCACCATGTAGCTCCTTCACATTAGGGATAACTTCTTTCACACGAAGGCATTCCACCAAGAACACAAAGATCTTATAAAGAGATTTAAAATTTGCTAGTAGTAGTGTGCAAGGTGTTCGTGGAAGGGTACCATAGCTTAAAAAAAGCTTGGAGGATGTTTTTATTGCAAACCTATATGAAAAGTAAGGCATAGACTACTATATAGATCCTAGCTTGATAGAGAGCATTTGCATGATGACCTGACATGTCCTCTGTCTATTCTTAAAAACCTACATGAAAAGATACTTCACCAAACCTTGATGGGAGAATTCTCAATGGACATCGATTGATGCTAGGGTGATAACTTGAAAATTAAAACTTTGAACTAGTGGCTTTGGCATCATGAAGTGAGGATTTTAAGAAAAGGATCCTAGAACGAGATGTAATGCCAAAATGTGGATCAATTACTTCCTTGGTTGCTTCTTTGGACCACTTTTGGATATGCATGGGGTTACTAGGATGTTAAGGTATTGAAGGGCATCATTAGCTGATTTATAGATGACCAATTTGATACTTTGAACTTTGAAAGTATCTCTGTTGCTCCTAATAACAATACATGGAGATAGCTCTATGTGGTCCCTAATGTACATCTTCATAGCTTTTTTATTTTTATTTTTTACAAGATGGAGTGATGTTATTTGTTTGGATCTCCATGCATAGCTTGCAACAAAAGAAAAGAAAAAGAAGAGAAAACTTAAGAAAGTATCTAAAAGAACGATGGGATGAAAAAGGAAATAGAAAGATATAGAAACGTCCCTCAATTTGATGACTTATTTTAAGCCTTCAAATATTGTATATTTTCTATGTGTTGATGCCCTTGAGGAATAAAGATTTTGCTATTAATGATTGCTGAGAGAGTCTAAACAATCCTATTTTAGTCGTGCTAATTAACTATTGGAACGGAGGTAATAATGGTTATGTGAACTCCATGAGTATTTTATTCAAACAATTGATGTGCAGGAATTAAGAGAAAAAAGTTGTCCTTATAATTTAGTAGATGAATTTTCCATTTTAATTTCCCAATTCAGCTTTCAACTCTATTCGGTTCAACTCTTTGCTAGCATGTTACCTTTTAGTTTTTAGTTTTTTAGAAGAGTTTGAATCCTAGTATATCTAAGAGATTAAGTCCTTGTTCAAATCAATTTAATCTCTTAAATTACTTATCCTTACTATATAATTAATAATCTATCTCAACAAAAGTTAGATCCTATAGGAGGAAGAATTCTACATGGAATAACATTGACTATTTATAGTCGGCAAGTTAGCCTTACTTTGTAGGATAGAAGCTTGGTTTGGTCTTGCAAATGAGTTTTAATTAGTTAATTGGTTTTAAATTTATGTGGGTCACATATCTATGTGAGAAGAAACTTATGAAGTCCAATTCATTTTGTGCAAGTTCTACTTGGTTAGATTTGCAGTATGCCAACCTTATATATATGTGTGTGTGTGTGTGTGTGTGTGTGTGTCTATATATAAAGAAGAAAAAGGTCAAGGAAGTTTGAAATGGATTTCGTTGCTATTGACCTTGATACTTGATATATAACTTGTTGGAATAGTGCTCTGCAAGTCAATGAGATTGGCTTTGTAAACTATTTCATTGTAAGATAGTCTTGATTGAATGTTATTCTTTATATGGCCATCTTCATCATATGCTCTTTATTAACTTCACTGGCATTTGGATTAAGCCCCTAGATCACACAAGACTATAAGATTTGGTCATGCACTGGGTAATGATCATGGAATAAGTCTCACACGAGCAAGATCTTAAATCTTCCAAGTCATAAGATCTTATGAGACAGGGCATCTAAGATCCAGATAGACAAAGGTTGGAGATTGCTTCATTCCATGAGAAACTGTATAAGATATGGGCACATGTTAGTAGGTGCTTGTTAGAGAACAAGGTACTAAAGACCCACCAAAGAATCTACTAGATAGTCATAGTGGCAAGTAGGTAATGGCTAGTTCTCTTACTTACACTAGTGCGTATCATTAATCCACTGATTTGAGGGTCCATGGTAACCTTGTCTACGATTCTCATGGTTTGACTTTATCTGAACCACCTAGTGGGTCTTTTAGGTTGAGATTGAGTATAAGCTACTTGGCATGGAGGTTTGTGAGATTCAAGATGGAATCCGACTTTTCATCTTTGTGAAGGGCGAGTGCATCTCCTATGTGTTTTATAATGACCAATTCTAAGAAATCCTTGCGCAAGGTGGTGTGATAATTTGGAAAAGAAATTTTCCAAAGGTGAGGTCACACAATGAAATTGAACATTAAGAATAGGAACATAGTATCAAGGCTATTAGGGAGCCGACAAATATCTTGTCCTAGGCCTCTTTTGAGAGATAGAAGACGGAAGGACCTTATTTGCATGGTACGCGTAATGCTATAATGGTTCTTCAAGAGCATTCATTTTGGCCAATTAGTTGGGCTTCATGGGCTTGAGATTGGACATCGACTATGGAGATTGGGTACTCTTCAATTAATGAGATTAATTGAATTGAGTTGCTTAGTTTAAAAGAGTTTAAACTAAAGTAAATATTTGATATTCCAAAAGTCATAATCATAAAGAGTTGTGAGCCCATTTCCAATGAATGGTAGAACTTAATGGGTCACACACAAAAGCCAATGACATGGTCTATAGAAGGAAGGAAAATTTTCTAAGAGTTAGAAAATTCATGACCGATTTTTGGAGAAGGCAAAATTGTAGTCATTTTGGCTTGATCAATTTAATTGTTAAATTAGTCAAATTAATTTAAGAGTTAAATTAAGATCAATTAATTAAAGGTTAATTAATTGATGTCACATGACTATCAATTGGTCAAAATTAATTTAAGGGTTGAGTTACTTTTGACTAGCTTAAATGTTAAGCATTTTGACTTAAGAGTTAAGTCAAATAATTATTAATTAAATTAAAGTGTTTAATTTAATAAAGTTGAGGAGATAATTTTTGGGAGAATTATAAATGAAGAGTTCATTTAATAAGAATTAGAATTTAATTGTAAGATATTTCATTAGATGAAATTGGTGTTGCAATTAAATTTACTAATCACAAAGTTAGTGGCTACCTAAGCAATGGACACTTGGCACTACCTCCTTCAAGGAGGTGTGTGACCACTCCTATATATAGATATAGTGTGTGGCTGGCCATATGATGCGTGAGGTGAGCAATTTTTGTGTGATGTTCTCCCAATAATATTGTGTAGTGGGAATTTAAGTTGTTAGTCTCCAATCACTCTCTCCTTCTCGCTCCTTCTTCCACCACAATATTCTCAGCCTCCCTACCCTCATTCTATACAGATATTCCAGCCTTCTTGTAGAGAATAGGCCATTAATTTGTTGTGTGGACATTTGCATTAGAGGTAATCAAGTTTGGTTGCTTTTGCTCTTGACTAGAGTTATTTTTGGTTGCTGGTTTCTACCTCTAGTTGGAGTACCTCTAGAGATCTGATCAGCCTGAAATGTGGACTGTAGAATCTTCAAAGGATTGAAGAGTTCCAATTAAAATTTCAGCCCAAATAGAGAATTCTATCCAAGGAAAAATTGGTGGTAATCTAGCTGTACCAGTGAAGAGCCCATTTGACGGTAGGGAAGAGTTTGACTCTTGCTCTTCGAATTTTTTGCTTTCATCCTGGTATTTTCTCTTTCTAAATCTGAATTCTATGCATTTATAGATTGTTGTGGTGTTGTGTGGGCTTGTTTATTCAGTTTTTTTGAATATATTTAGATCCTAGTGATACACAAACCTTCATAACTTGTTGTTTGGCAAAAAGTGTGAATGATGGAATTAACTCCTATGCAAATTCAATGAGTATTTTTTTTTTTAAATGGAGAAAGTTCTCAAATGCTTCAAATTTCTACTTATTCATAAATTATCAGCATATTCTTCATCAAGTCTTGAAGTAGAGGTATTTGTTGATAAATTGATTTTTTGGCCAATTGAAAAAAGACATGGGTAAAATAATATACTAGTTATTTTTTTTTATTAATTTAAAATTCTCTATTTATATATTTGGATTTATTAAATTTAATTCCAATAGGTATATAGTAATTTTAATTAATACTCAAATATTTATTTTATGAGCTAATCAAATATCAATAAATGGCTAGGTAAAGTATCACAACCAATCAAATGAAGTCTTGTGGCCTAATAATCTTAGGCTAATTAGGTCGTGACAAGTGGTGCATTTAAGTACACGGGCCAATCAAGTCAAAATATTTAATATTATCTCTTAATATGCACATTAAATAGATAACTATTAAATAAGTTCAAATCATTTCGGAGTCTTCTGGTAAACACCTATATAAAGGGGATGATTAAGGCTCATTGGAGACACTCTTATACTAACATACACATACATGTCAAATTCAAATCTCAAGTCTTCAAAGCTTAAGTCCAAAACTCAAGTCTTCAAACTTAAAGTTTTTGTTGCCATCAAATATTGTTACAATGAAGGTCTTATACCTTTTCAAGGCAGCAAATCATCTAGCCCTTTGATTAAAGAAATTTCATAGTATTCTTTTACAAAGTCAAAGGATATTGCACCATGTATCCAAGAACAAGATCCAACCCTCAAAGCATGTATTAGGAGAAAAATCAGGGCATTAGTTTTGTTAGGGACGTATTTTCTCTAATAAATTGTAATTCTCTTTTATTCATTAATATAAATTCAATTTGTCCATTTTTTTTGTCTTGCAATCTAATTTCTACAAACAAAAAAATTTGATGCGAACAGGACTATTTCTCAATTACCCATTACAAAAACTAAAGACTGCCCATCTTCTACGATGTAACTAATAAAGTCATAAACTAAAAACTTCATTGTGTTTATTACTTGAGAGTTGCCAACTTTGTTAATATGTTTACATAATGGTAGATTCACAATGTTATAATTTGTATACAATTTTCTAAAATTGTGCAAGTATTTAAAACTTTCAAGAAGAATTTGTTGAGTAGGATAACAAGTTTAGGTATTAGTCCATCAAAGGTGATATATAACTTAGAACATATTGAAAGGTGGTGTTATGAAGGTTACATTCAGAAGGAAGGACGAATATAACCATCCCAACAAGCAAAGAACGCAAACTAGGAGATGGAGGTGTGAAAATGAACATATGATTGTCGTTACCATAGTTACCAACTTTGCAGTACTCTATGGTATGAGGTACATCAATTTACTAAAATTGTGGTATGTTGGGGGTAGGCTTAGTCAGTACACTTTTTTGGTATGTGGTATGCTTATATAATTTACTTGATATGCACTCAATGTAAAATTTTCAAAAAAGTTAGAAAATCTTATAAAATTTTGTATAAATTTCAACAGAACCATCCCCATATATTTTATGCCAATGTCAAAATTATAAAGAAGTAAAAAATTGAAATTCATTCAAAAATGCTTAGGGAACATTACAAAAACAATAAAATTTCTCTCACAATACATAATAGCAAAAAGATAAACATTAAACTTTAAAACTCTCAATTCTTTGTTCCCTTTCGTTTCTTCTTACTTTCTTTGGTAGCCTTTTTATTCTCTTGAACATCTTTAGTTACCTTTGGATTTTCACAATAATATGCATCAAGTTATTCATATTTCATATTTGCTGATAAGCTTCTGTTAAATATTTTTATGTATCTTTTTTTAACTTTCAATAATCTAATTTGCATATTTTAGAGTACCAATTTGTAAAAGTACTGCAAGTACCAATTCACGGTACTTTAGATAGAAAAGAGTATTAGGTAACTATGTCCATTACTTAATGCATGAAGTTGCATAATAAACATGTGATTTTTGGATATATATAGTTGATGAAGAACACCTTACTATTAGTAAATGTGCTTTAGATTGCTGTAATTTATGCTGTCGATATATGTCTGTAATACATTTAACTATTCAAAATTAATTTTGAGTGGGTGAGAGATTAATGCCAAGAGTAGACTATGTATATTAACTAAATTGTTCAAAAGAAAATGATGAGAGAATAGAAAGTCTCCATTCCATGGAAAATTGAAAAGAAGATAAACCATTTATTAATGTTATGGTTGATATTTGCATTGGATCTGAAAGGGATAGCACTATTTTGTGAAAGGGGGAAAGCCTATAAATGAATAGGTTTTGTCCAAAGCCCATGCATGCACCACCCGCAGTGCTCGAGCTCGAGCTTGTCCTTTTTATTTTTTAGTTAATTTATCTCTTTCCATTTTGATTCCAACATAGTATTATTCAAATTTCTAAACATTATATCGAGTAAGTGGATAGAAATATTTTTTGATGTCGTACAACATCTATGGTATCATCCACAAAGTAACATGTCTGTCCAGTCAATAGGTAGCTAGATTAAGGGATGCGCCCAATCATGACACGACTTTCATAGGTTGTATCTAGTTATATATAACTTTGGAATAAAATTATAAAAAGATCCCATAAGTTTTCTCAATTCATTTGCATTCTACGACATTCACAGCATCATAGCATTACATTGTATATAGAAAAGAGTTTGATATACCTAGATTTTTTGTTGTTTTGAGAGATTTGAAGTGTTGCTAACACTTAAAAGTGGCTGTTATATTTTGGGAGGAGATCATGCAACCAATAAACACCAAAATATATAAGAAGTCTTTCTAAAAGGCAAAAAGCAAGCTCTTTGCCTTAGTTAAAGAAGAAGAAGAAAAAGGGATCACACTAATTTTGATAACTGTATACCAACAAGTTTAAGAAGAATTTATGAAGTGTGACTTCATGGAATCAACAAGAATAATAGCACAAGTAAAAGCAACACATATAGTAGTATCACTAGTCCTAACCCCTTCAATGGAGAGAAACTAGCGAATCTTTATGCTAATTTTAAGAGATGGTAATAAAAATATATTGTTCTATCTCATAACCCTGTGCCTATTGAGGTTCTTGTAGAGGATATTCCATCTCTATCTAAGGGGAGATGGATGACCAAAAAAGAGTAAAACAATGAATGGAGCCATAGTAATAGAGGGTAAAAGAATTATATTCTAAATGGATTGTACAATTTATTGAATAATGTATGCTATCCAAGAATGACTACCAAAGAGCTAACAGAACCATTGGATAAGAAATACCAGGCTGAAGATATCGACTTAAAGAAACTCATGGTCTCCAAGTTATTGGACTAAAATGGTTATCTCAAAGTCATTGATGACCTAAGCCTAAGAGTTGGAAATTATTTCACACAAATAATGTTGTATTTGTCATTATTATTTGCCTAATTACATGTTTAATTATTTGGATGGATTCCAATTATGGTAGGAATTTAAAGATAATTAAAGAGTTAAATGGAGGATGAATGAAATGGTTAAGTGTTACATGTTGAGTTGTCCTACATAGGAAACTTGAGATAGAGAAGACTTCCTTGTGCCTTATAAAATCAAGTGGAGGAGTTGAAGGGGGTTATTAACCCTTCACTTTTCCTACATTACTTTTATGAACTAGTTTATATTGAACTCAAGTAAGAATGTTTGATAAAGTGTTCTTTAAGGAGTTCATATGAGTGGACCACAGGTGCACTCAGCCCAGCTTTGGGTCCAGGTTTTGGTTTGAGTCGTAGGCAACTTAACTTAACCATTGGCTTGATAGATAGAGGATCAAATAAGAAGGTAATCTAATCAAATAAGGGCTGACTGGGTTAATGATTAGCCTAATCTAATTGGATGATGTCAAATCATTAGAGGTTAAGTTGGGATTTAGCAGAGGGATATGGGAAATGTAGTGAGGTCAAATTGTTGGAGATTAAGCTGGGATTTGGCAGAGGGATGTGGGACATGTGGCATGATGCTGGTGGACATGTGACGTAGCAGAATATTATTAGCTGGGGTGACGTGTTAGAGGCCATTAATTGGCAGACTCTAACCCTAATCTTGCCTATAAATAGGCTACCTTTGGCAGTCTTGACAACACATTGCTTTTGCTTCTCAAAACTTGTCTAAGCATTCTGCCCACGTTTTTTCTCTTTCTCTCAAAAATCCTTCCTTTCTTATTTTTTGATATTCTCCCCAAAAATATTTCCTTTCCTGAGTTTTGATATACGACTGTCTCATTCTTATTTGGCAACTGAATGTTGTTCAAGGTGAACGAGATGAAGTGTACTTAATTGTTCTGGACCATCTTACCCTGAGAGGAGCAGCACTGTACCTGTTGCACTAGTGAGTCGTGGCGCTCATTTCTTCAAGGCAAATAGAATTATGTGATTTGATCATCTAGTTGATTCTATTATGATACAAAATCCTTAAGCTATGTTTTCTATTAAATTTTTTATCTTATTTAATTTATACTAACAACATGCTTTACTACTTTTTATGCCTCGATTGACATATATATATATATATCTAATTTTGGCTTTTCCTGGAATTGTATCTGATTTTAATATCTACATAAATTTTATTTGCCTTAAATATGTTGTATGTTTAATTTTGATATCACATGCTGTATGTATCTCTAATCACACATGCTCTATTTGAATTTCTAACTGATAAAAATACACGTATCGCTTCTATTGTGATTATCTATTTAATTCCTAATAATCTGATTTACAATATTTAATTATTGTATTGCATGTTGGTATATCTTGTGAACAAAAAAACACATACAGAAAATAAGAGTTTTGATGAATCTTTCCAAATAGTGCTGCGATCAAAAAGCAATTGCCCTTTTGGAAGGACTTCAAGAATTATCCATAGAATAAGAGAAAGGAAATAGAACTTGATGAGTTGATTATTGGACTAAGGATTGAAAAAGATAATCTGATGTTTAATGTCAAATTTGGAAAGCTCTAAATAAATGTTAAGCCAACTTAATGGAATCAAACTTGAGCATTAACAAGAAGAGGAAACACCTAAGAATTGGTGACGTCAAAAAGTTAAGAAGGTTGAGAAGTTCAAAGGAAATTAGTACAACTATGGAAAGCCACACCATAAAGCAAAAGATTACCAACTTTTGAAGAAAGGTAAGCAAGATTGAGCTCATGCAACAGAAAAGAGAGATGCCAATTGACATGTAATACCAAAATCTCACAGCTATCGTGTTTGAAGCCAACTTGGTAAATAACATGAGAAAATTGTGGGTTGATACAGGTGTTGTTGTTTCGTAGGATATACCAACATGCAATTAAATATCCAAATCATATTACCAAGAATTAATTTAGATAATCACAATTGAGGCAGCACGTGCTTTTTATCAATATGAAATTCAAATTAAGCATATGATATCAGATTTAATATACCCAGCATGTGTTGTCAGAATTAAACATATAGCATGCGTGATTAGAAATATATGTTAAATTCAAGGTAAATTAGAATTTAAGCATTTATTTAATTAGATACAAGTCTAGAAAAGCCCAAATTTAGATATAAGTCAACCAAGGCATTAAAAGCAGTAAAGTATGCTATTAGTTTAATTTAAATGAGATACAAAATTTAAATTGAAAACTCAGCTTAAGGATTCTGTATTGTAATAGAATCAACCAGATGACCAAATCACAGAATTCTATTTATCTTGAAGAAACAAGCTCCCCAACTCACTAATGTAATGGGTACAACATTGTTCGTCCCAGGATGAGATGGTCCAGAACGATCAAGTGCACTCCATCTTGTTCACCTCAAATAGTACTCAGTTGCCAAATAAGAATGAGATAGCCATATTCTAAATTTAAGATAGAGAATATTTTTGGGAAGAATATTAGAGAATAAGAAGGGAAGGATTCTTGAGAGAGAGTAAAGCAAGAAAGTGGGCAGAAGTAGAATATTGTAGGCGTATGCTGTGTGTCTTTTTGATAGTTTATTTATAGACAAGATTAGGGTTAGAGTCCGCTAGTTAATGGCCTCTAACATGTCACCCAGCCAATGATATTCTGCCACATCAACCACACACGTTCACAAGTATCACGCTACATATCCCACACACGTTTACCAGTATGACGCCATGTGTTCCACGTTCCTCTACCAAATCCCATTTAATCTCCAACAATCTAGCCAAATCTCAGCTTAATCTCCAAAGATTTAATTTAATCTGATCGGATTAGACCAATTCAACAGGTCTTGATTGAGTCAGCCCTTATTCAATTGGATTATTTTATCTGATCCAAGTTACATTTAAAAATTCAAATTGAATTATCCCAAAAAGATAAGATTGAGACTAAGATATTCGCCCTAACAATCGTGCCTGCGACCCGCGACCCAGAGCCGGGCTATTCAGCAGTGGCGGCATGTGTGTGGTCCACTCATATGAACCTCTTAAAGAACACTTTATCAAGTATTCTTATTTGAATTTAATATAAACTAGCCCACACTAGCTTATAATAGTAATGTGGGACAAGTGAAGGGTTAATAACCTTTCAACTCCTCCACTTGATTTTATAAAGCACAAAGAAGTCTCCTCTATCTCAAGTTTTCCATGTGAGATAACTCAACATGAACACTTAACCAATTCCCTTCAATTATCTTTTGGATTCCAACTTTAATTGGCATCCATCCAAATAAATGAACATGTAATTAGGAAAATATTAATGCCAATTACAATTATCCCCCACAAATCTATAGATAATGGCTATCTGATTCAACATAGCTTGCTTTCAGAAATGGTACCTTCCGATTTAAACCACTCCCTAAGTTATCTGACTTTGGCCACTATAGGGATAAATGGATCTAAGCCTTGAATTTACTGTCGTGATTGTGATTGTGTCCATTAATAACAATGAGCTAAAGGCTATGCACTGATCTTTTGGATTGACACATTAAAGTCATGTATCCTAATCCTGTATCATGAATATTTGTCAAGGAATAACCCAGTTCCTTTAGTCCCGGCTAAAGGACTACATTCACTTAGTTGGGAATCTCCAGGGATGCACTGCTAGTATCTCATCTGAATAACTTGACCCTATTTAGAATTAAACTCTTACTATACCAGCAGCAATCAACAATTACCAGGCATTCAGAGGAGAGACACCATATACAAATTATCAATTAATTTTAGGTTCACTTCAATATACTCAGCAGTTTGTTATACCATATTGAACCTACCTTGTGGGATCTCCACTTGGTAGGTTGGTTTGCCATTACAGGTATTTCATTGATGGGTTTCTAGTTCCATCCCCAACCTGAATTTATGAATTAAGGACAAATCAAATCCTTTAGTTAAAGGGTCAGCAATATTGTCTTTGGATCCAACAAAATCAATTGCTATGACCCTTTCAGACACTAACTCCCTTATAGACTTTGGTCTAACTTAGATGTGTCTTTTTGTCTTTTGATTGACCTTTGAACTTCTAATCTTTGCAATTATGGTTTGGTTATCACAATGTATAGCAATTCTTAGAAGAGGTTTGGTCACCATGTGCAATTGTACCATTAGCCCATACAGCCATTATGCTTCTATCTTAGTAATGTCCAAAGCGCACAATTTAGCCTCAAAAGTAGATCGAGTTACCAAACTTTGTTTGGTAGACTTCTAAGAGATAGCGTCCCCATCCAAGGTAAATACATACCCTATACACCCATTACTTCTGGAGTTTTTAGCTATCAAGCTAGCATCACTATATCCTTCCAGCACTGTAGGAAATCTCTTGTAGTGCAAGGCTAGTGAAGCGAGCCTTTTAGATATCGAAGTACCCTATCCAAAGCCTCTTAATGGGTTTAATTGAGACAACTTGTATATCTAGCAAGTTTAGAGACCGTAAATGAGATATTTGGTCTTGACCCATTTGCAAGATGCTGCAAGCTACAAATTATTTAAGAATACCTCAATTAAGATACTGATACACTAGTTTTATTCTTAAAAAGAGCCACTGAAGGATCAAATGGTGTTTTGGCGATTTTACTTTGTTTATAGCCATATTTTTCAATTATCTTCTCAACATAGTGAGATTGAGAAATTGCTATACGCTTAGTTGAGCGAGTTAACTTAAGTCCAAGAATCATATCTGCAACACCCATATCTTTCATTTCAAACGTTTTCTTTAAGAAACACTTAGTCTCATTGATAATTTCAGTGTTAGAACCTATCAATAGAATGTCATCTACATATAGACATAACATAATACAGTTATCACCTTTAATTTTGCAGTAGATGCACTTGTCACCATCGTTAATTGTGACACCAAATGACAATATGGTTTTGTCAAACTTTTCATGCCATTGTTTAGGTGCTTGTTTCAAACCATAAAGTGATTTAACAAGCTTGCAAACGTTTTGCTCATTTTTAGAAGCTACAAATCTCTCTAGTTGATCTATATAATTTTTTTCCTTAAGATCACCACATATAAAGGCTATTTTCACATCCATCTGGTGAATAGGATAATCATATATGGAAGCTAGTGCTATAAGCACTCGGATTGTAGTTAAATAAGCTACTGGGGAGTAGGTGTCAAAGTAATCTATTCCCTCTTTTTGCTTAAACCCTTTGGCAACTAGCTTAGCTTTAAACTTACCAACCATTTCGTCAGATTTTAGTTTCTTTTTGAAGATACACTTACTTCCTATAGTAGTACACCCCGAAGGGAGATCGACTATTTCCCATGTCCCATTTGAGATAATAGAATCCATCTCACTCTTATTGGCTTTCTTCCAATGCTTAGCCTTAGGGGAAGCCATAATATCCTTGAAGGTAACAGGATTACCCTAACATTGTAAGTGGCAAAGTCACTTCCAAAGTCCTTAGTGATTCTAGCCCTTTTACTCCATCCAAGTTCATCCAATTCTTCTAGAATTATGCTACTACTAAGACTACCCCCCACATTTGTCATCTTTACCACATTATCCAGAATCGATGCAAACTCTAGGGTTGAATCTAAAGAAACATTTGCAGGTATCCCAGTCTTCATGGGAAACACGTTCTCAAAGAACATAGCATCATAAAATTCAACTATAATGTTCACATCTATATTTGGAATCTCTAATTTAATAACCAGAAATCTCATAGCATAAGATGTTTCCACATAGCCTAGAAAGACCGCATCAACAGTCTTAGGATCTAGCTTCTTTCTCTTGTGTTCAAGGACTAATACTTTTGCAAGACAGCCCTACACTTGGAAGTACTTTAGACTAGGTTTCCTACCTTTCTAGAATTCAAATGTAGTGCTTTATTTATGTTTTAGGGGAACTCTATTCAGAATATGGCAAGCTATATTTTGAGCTTTCCCCCACATGTACTTAGGCAATCCAAAATTCAAAAGCAGACTGTTAATCATATCTATGAATGTTCTATTCTTTCACTCAGCTATCCCATTCGAATTGGGAGAATAAGGAGTAGTTTCTTCATGAACTATGCCAAAATTCTGGCAGTATTCATGAAATGGGTTGGACCTATATTCTCTGCCCCTATCTAATCTTAACCTTTTAAGTTTTCTACTTGTTTGTGTTTTGGCTTCATTATTAAATGTAATGAACTTCTCTAGTGCTTTATCTTTATGTTTTAGTACATAAACATAACAGTACCTACTGCTATCATCTATAAAGGTGATAAAGTATCTTTTATTATCTTTTGTTAAGACTCCATTGAACTCACAAATGTCTGTATGCACAAAGTCAAGAATTTTAGTTTGCCTTTCAACCGAATGATAAGGCTTTCTCACTTGCTTAATTTCAGCACAGATTTGACATTTATGTCCTCATTCAATTTTGTGTTTAGGAATTAAATTTAAGTTCATCATTCATTTGACAGAACTAAATTTCAAGTGTCCTAAATGATTATGCCAAATAGATGAATTCTCAATAACATTAATAACAAGAAAGTCAGGAAAGTCACTTTTATTAGAACCAATAAAGTTTTCAACTCAAATTTTGAACAAACCATCAAAAAGACATCCTTTACAAATGAAAGTGCCATAATTTAAAATTACAACTTTATTTGACTTAAAGGAAAATTCATAGCCTTCCCTAACTATTATAGAACCGCTAATGATGTTTCTTCGGACTGCTAGAACATGATGCACCCTTTGTAGAGACAATATGTGCCCCGAAGGAAATTTAAGGTCTATGTGTCCTATCCCAAACACTTTGGTTACACTTGAGTTTCCCATCATCATAGTCTTTCCGCTAACAGGCTAGTAAGACACAAATAGTAATTTATCAGTATAAACGTGCACATTAGCACCAGTGTCTATCAGCCAATCAAATAGTTCATAGATAGAAAATAATTCTGGTTTGTAAGAAATGTACTCGTCAACGGAAGCATCAGGAACTCCAGCTTCACTGGTGTCTCTAACAACTATGTTGACCACTAGTCCAGCAAACTAGGCTTTAGCTTTAGCTTTCTTGGAGGGACACTCTTTAGCCCAGTGCCCTTTTTGTCCACAATTCTAGCAAGGCTTGTTCGTGTTTGGTTTCTTATTCAATTTGGCTTTTCCTTTATCGATGGTTTTAAAGTTCAAGTTCATATTGACTTTCTTCTTTCTTATTATTACATTTGCCTTAGGATTATATTCAATAGGAATATTGTGGTATTGGTTTCTATGTTCCTCTTCTATGCTTATGGCAATCATCATATCATCTAAAGTTAATTTTTCTTTTTGATGCTTTAGAGTCATGTCGAAGCCTTCCCAAGATTTGGAGAACTTATCAATAATTGACATCACCATAAATTTCTCAGGGAGTTTCATCTCATCATCAGCTAGGGAATGCTCTAGATTGATCAATTCATGTGTCTGTTCGGATATAGACCTACCCTCACCCATCTGATACTTCAAGAATTTGAAAATAGAATACTTTTTGAGCCCTTGCTCTTCAGTATTATATTTCCTATCCAATTCATCCCATAAAGATTTAGCCGAATAGGAATCAGAACAGTACACATCAACGAGTGTATTAGACAAAGCTAACAAAATCACCCCTCGAATAATCTGATCCTTCATTTTCCAATAGGCTATTTCTTTAGTTTTGGGATCAATTTCAGTTGGTACTAGAACTTGTAGCTATGATTGATTACAAAATTAACCCTAAAGCAGAATATCTAATCAGAATTTTAGTAGATAAAAACACACGTAAGAGTCATTTCTTCAAGATTGTTGTTTCGTAGGATATACCAACATGCAATTAAATATGTAAATCAGATTATCAGAAATTAATTCAGATAATCACAATTATGGTAGTACGTGCATTTTATCAATATGAAATCCAAATAAGCATACGATATTAGATTTAATACACCTAGCATGCGTTGTTAGAATTAAACATACAGTATGCATTGTCAGAATTAAACATATAGCATACATGATTAGAAATATATGTCAAATTCAAGGTAAATTAGAATTTAAGCATTTATTTAATCAGATACGAGCTCAAAAAAGCCAAATTTAGATATAAGTCAACCGAAGCATTATAAGCAGTAAAGCATGCTATTAGTTTAGTTTAAATGAGATATAGAATTTAAATTGAAAACCCAGCTTAAGAATCATGTATTGTAACAAAATTAGCTAGATAACCAAATCACAGAATTCTGTTTAACTTGAAGAAATAATTGCCCCAACTCACCAATGCAATAGGTACAGCATTGCTTCTCCCAGGATGAAATGGTCCAGAATGATTAGGTGCACTCCATCTCATTCACTTCGAACAATACTCAGTTGCCAAATAAGAATGAGATAGTCGTATTTCTAAATTCAGAATAGGGAATATTTTTGGGAAGAATATTGGAGAATGAGAAGTGAAGGATTCTTGAGAGAGAGCAAAGCAAGAAGGTGGGCAGAAGCATAATGCTATAGGTGTATGCTGTGTGTCTTTCTGGCAGTCTATTTATAGGTGGAATTAGGGTTAGAGTCCGCTAGTTAATGGCCTCTAACACGTCACCCAACTAATGATATTCTGCCATGTCAGCCACACACATCCACCAGTATCACACCACGTGTCCTACATCCCGCTGCCAAATCCCGCTTAATCTCCAACAATTCGGCTAAATCTCAGCTTAATCTCTAAAGATTTGATCTCAGCTTAATCTCCAAAGATTTGATTTAATCTTATCGGATTAGACTAATTCAATGGGTCTTAATCGAGTCAGCCCTTATCCGATTGGATTATCTTATTTGATCAAATTGACTTTGTCCCAAAAAGATAAAACTGAGACCAAGACATTCACCCTAACGCCTGCGACCCCGACCTGGAGCTGGGGCTGGGTGCTGGCGCCCGTGTGGTCCACTCATATGAACCTCTTAAAGAACACTTTATCAAACATTCTTACTTGAGTTTAATATAAACCAGTACACACTAGCTTATAAAAGCAATGTGGGACAAGTGAAGGGTTAATAACTCTTCCACTTGATTTTATAAGGCACAAGAAAGTTTCCTTTTTCTCAATTTTCTCACGTGGGATAACTCAATATGAATACTTAACCAATTTTCTTCAATTATCTTTTGGATTCTAACCTTAATTGGCATCCATCCAAATAAATAAACATGTAATTAGACAAATACTAATGCCAATTACATCAGGTGCTGCACGTAACTTCATCTATGTTAAGTTGATGTTCTCAATCTACGTTCTGACCAGTGGACATAAGCTTTTTATGGGCTAGTCTTCAACCTCCGAAACTATGGGCTGAAACTGTCATCTTTGGCAAGACAGTCCTAAAGTTAGTTAAGCTCGAGCAACGAGCTGATTCTCACGTACTGCATGTTTCCAATATTTTGAAAAACTTTGGTATCAATTTCACTACTAGTTAGATTAGTTTTAGGTTAATGTTTGAATTCGACAAGTTTGCATTCACTAAAAATAATTTAATTTATAAAAAAATGAAATGTAGATAAAGAGTTGTTCAAAATTAACGTAATGCCAGTAATAAAAAAAATATTAAAAGCAATTAGATTACTAGTTCTACTAACTTGACTGAGCGTTTAAATTTATAATATTTAAATTATTATATATGAATTTTGAGACTTTACATAAATTAGTAAACTTGAAGTTATTGTTTTCAATTAAAATTAATTTTGACCGTACATTTGAGATGTGTATTGATGTTGAATGGTGAAAAAGCCTTCTCATTTAATTGAGAGTAGGCTTGTCAATGAGTGGGGTATTGCCCTACTCAAGCCTATATCTTAATATATCCTATATTTACCGTACTCTATTTAATTCATAGACCCAATCAGATCCATATTCTAAAATACTCAGATAATAGACACTAAATTAGATCATGTCTTATCAAACCCAAGAGCCACTGGGATGATTGGGTCTAGTTTATTAGACCAAATATCTTATTATGTTTTGCTTTGACTAATTTTTTCATCTTTCTCAAATTTTCTTATTGTCAACCAAAATACTAAATCTACCTAATATTTGAATGCTAGAGTAATTTATTAATATTGACTATTTTTTTTCTGGCATATTTTAAAAAAATTAACTCAAATTTTTTAAATTAAAAAAGAGTATACATTTAATTTTAGTTGTTTAATTTTTAATTTAGTTAATTTATATATTTAATTTTTGGTATATTAAACAAGTAAGAACCACAAGAGCATGTATTACTTTTCTCTCTCTTCCCCATAGTATGTTTTTTCCTCTCTATTTTTCTTCTAAGATATTATTTTTTCTTTCTTTAACTTTATTCTTTTCATTTTTTGGAAATATTATTGTTTCATGTAATATATTCTGTCAAATATATGTAAATAGTAGAAAAAATTAATGCTATTACATTTATTAAATTTTTTAAATATAAATAAAAAAGGCCTTATTTTATTTGAATTATTTTATTAATGTATTTATCACAAAATGTAATTTAATACAATGATTGAATAATTTAATGTATCTGTTATTAAATTAATTTTACAAATCTATTAAACATTAATTATTGGATACATTAATATGTGTTAGTAAACAAATCTTGATTTATGTATCTATTTTGTATGATTTAAGTAAATTCAACTAGTCTGTGACGATAAAAGCCCGTTTGTAGGCCTTCTGTAGCATAATAATTGAATAAATTACTAACACTTTGCTTACACAACAAAGTGTACATTTATTAAAATTCGATCACTAAATTTTTTTAATTAATAAATACCATATTAATATAATAATTTCTAATTAATTGCTTCAAAATTGGGTTATTTAATACAAACATAGCATACTAGATAATTTTATTAAGTTAAATAATCAAAATAATTTTAATATTTTTTATTTTATATAAGTTAAAAATTTAAGTATACACTTCGGGAATGTTTGGATACATCGATAGAATTGATAAAATCATAATGATATGATGGGATAAAACTATTGAAAATAATATAATATTATGTTTAGTGACTAGGATTATACATTTTGAATATATATTTATTTTATCAATCTCTTGTATGGATACAACGATTAAATAATTGGGCCATGCAATATTGTCAAATTTTATGAGTTTCATAGGTATAATTGTCAAATAATTAGTTATTTTTTACCAACATGATAAAGGATTACATAATGTAGACCAAATTAGTTGAAGAGGTTGAGAGTTTCTACTTCCACTCGACAAAGACCAATAATTTTGCATTTGATTTGAATAATACTGCACTCATTCTAAAAATATTATGTCATCACTACTAACTCTCACACATGGTATTTTGAGTGAGTAAAAATTGTGTATTTATTTTTTTGCATATTATTAACACAAATAAAACAAAATCTAATAAGCTTAAAAATATCAGTTAATTAATGCTGCAATTAATTGGTATAAAAATCAGAAAGTTTTAACTTTTTATAGTTACTTAATAAGACAATAAGTTGGAAATTCTCTATAATTTCAAAATCCTTTGATATAAGGATAATAATAAAATGATTTATTTGTTGTTAACCTTAAAAAAAATGACCAAACATTATATGTCTTTCTTATGAAATTAGATTGGGTTGATTCAGTCCAATTAGTGATCAATCTTAATCATTAGATTGAGATAACAAGAGCATCTCAAGCGACGTAAATTTTTTATTCACTAATTTATATGTAAAATTTTAAGTCATTCAATTTACCCATAATTACTGCATATAATTTATTCTAAACTCTCTCTCTCGAATAGTTTGGTCTTTGTTCAATCTAATGACTCTAACCATTTTTCGTATTTTCACTGCCCAACTTTTATTTTGAATAGAATCAACTTAGAGAGCAAATTCACAATTTGACCTCAGTCAATTCAATTTCGATCATTGGGGGGATTTCCCCCCGACTTTTGTCGTCATTCCTTCAACCTCTCTTAGGTTGGGCTAGAAATTGGTCTACATATGGTCATTTCAGCTCCAAATGTTTCGTTGCCATAATAACAATATTGCAACTTATTATCAAAATAAACTAAATATGTCACAAGTTCAAACAATTAGATGTTGATAATAAATAATATTTAAATTTAGTATATATGCAAAACAAAATTTAATATAAACTAAGGAGCAGAAATCAAATGAAATCCAACTTTACAAAAATGAAAAATACTTACACGCTCCAACGTCCTACCTAAAAATTTAGCCAAATGTCTCCAAAAATGCATACAAAAACAAAATTCATATTAAAAATCAAATAAGGAAAAAAGAACAACTCAGCCCTGGCTGGCCTAAAAGTTTCTATGTAAGTATTCGCACGGCCCACAAATTTTTTAACAAAACCCTCTTGTCCAGCGGGTCCCGGACAAAAAAAAATCCGACAATTAATTATTCAAAGGGCAGATTCGGAAGAAGAACAGGAATTGACACAATTAACCTCATAAATCATCATTCAGGTATGCTCTGCAGAGCAGGCTTCCATGACCGTTGATGGGCCTCAAACCGATCGCCGACGTCCATCAGTTGGCCCAAAACTTGTTGCACCGATAATCCTTCGATGTCCGCTTCCTTCAGCAATTTTTCCAACTGTTTCTTCGAGATTTTGATCTTAAGCTCCGTTCCTGCTGCTACAGAACAACACAAAACGCCTTTGCTTTCTCCAAGAAGGCCGCACGCTTGCATGCAATCCATCGAAGATCCGCCTTGCAGATCTCCAGGGGTCCGGATTTTATCATCCGACCCGAATGAGCCCCAGTCTTCGCCGCCCCATTCCATGCAGGATTCTTTCCTTATGCAATTTCCCATACTATATATATGTGTGTGTGTGTGTGTGTAGCTACTCTAGCTGTGCTTTTTTAGTTAATCTGCGTTTGTATGTATATATTTCTGGGTTGTAAGTATAGATTTTGAGAGAGGAAGGATTTGGTTAAAGAGAGCTAATCCCTAATAGGTGATGCGTGTATTATATACAAGAGAGGCGCAGCGGGAAGGAAAGCCAGGCAATTCTATGTGGGGCCCTTCCACGTATTTGGTGTTGGCTCGATCAAGGCTATTACTTAGGTGACAGGCACGCGGGAGTTGTTGGATTGAAGGGAAAAGTGGCTCGGCTCAGCTCGGCTCGGCTACTGAGTACTGGTCTGGCTTGTTTGATTTGCTCAGTGAATGAGTTTTGGAGGTTGAAGAGCATTGGAGAAGCATCACCAACTCCATGTCAGTCAGCGATGCCATCCAAAGATTGTGTCAAAGTTTTTTAGGTGTCACCTTTCGAAGTTATCCAATCATCCGCCAACTCTACCAATTAAAAGCACAAATTATCATCATCATGCAAGTCTTTGACAAAATAATCTAAATTTATCAAGAAATAAAGGGGTTGTTTTTGCGCAATTTTATCATATATTTTGGGAAAATAAATTATTAAAAAATATAAAAATTGTATTTTGATATGTTTGTTTGTATTTGGGGGGAGATATTTTTTACTGTAATAATCAAATCAATGTTTTTTGTTGGTTTTTAAGGTGAAAATGGAATTAAGTAATTTTTTTATTGTTAACATAATAATATATATATATATATATTTGATTTTGTTTCTCTAAAATAATTTTATTTTGGTGAAATATAAAACCAAACATTCCCAAACCCTTTTTTTTTTTTTAATTCTTGATAAGAAGAAGCAAACTCAGATTAAATGCCCGTATATACATTGTTTTTTTCCGCCTAAAGTAACTTTTGTTTTAAAGGATTTGGCACCAACAGCGTTTGGCATCAGATGCAAATGCAATATTTAGCACAATCCTCTCCGGAGAAGGCGACAATATTCTTAAGATTGAACTCAATCAATAGCCAACTAGCCTGGGATGACGTGCCCAACAAAGGACAAATTGGGCTATTTTGATCAACAACTTCAAGTTTGTCTCTAGAACTGCTTACTGTTCATGTTCCCAGCTCTACCTATTCTTCAATTTCATACTTCCCCCACATCTGTCAGGTTCCACAAAATAATTAAAAAGCATTAATTTTTGCAAATGCTTACGCCTGAGCGAGAATCTTATCAGTCCATGGAAAAAGAATGTTAGTGACAAGATTTTAGACGATAATATAATTCTTTTTGCCAACTATATGTATTAAATAGTGAAAAGTTCTATTTTCCATGTGTAATAGTAATTATCCTAAGATAACAAATGTGACAATAAATAAATATATATATCAGAAATTATCAACCGCGATAATTTAGACATAAGTACTATAGCTATCACCAATTACCATTAATTAATTAATAAATAAAAATTACTATTATAAAAAATTAAAAAAATATTTATTTTCTCGCCGTTAATATATTGAATTCCAACTCAGAAAACTCAACATTGGAATAAATTAAATAGAACTTGACCATAATCTCTTGATGATAAGCACTTGAATTTTATTTGCTTCAAGTTCTGTTGGTCCTTAAGGTTGTTCTAACTTGTTTCAGTTAGTGTTCGAAAAATCGAATTGTTGATTGAATAAAAAAATTTATTGGCTTACAGTTTATTAGTTCAACCGTTGGCTATATATCATAATTAAACCGCAATTGAATTCTGATGTCATAATTATGTAATAAATATTGTATATTTTATATATTACTCAAAAGTTAATAAAATACCAAACATAAAATATAAAGAGTCTAAATTATATTATTCAATTCCATGAGTTAGAATTTCTTGGATGAGATAGATAAGAGTACAAAAGTTGGGTAAGAGATTAAAGGTTTCTACCTTCCAGTAAGATTTAAAAATTAAAATGTTAGATTTGATTTGGGATATTTATTTTGTAGATCTCTTTAAGTGTTTTAGGTTTTTGCCTTTTTAAGATGTATCTTAATTTTGAAAGTTTACCTTAGGCCAAAAAAATTAAAAAAAGTATTAATTATGCCAAAAATTAAAGCAAAAAAAAAAGAAAATAAATGAATTGGTTCAGTTTTTATAAATTGTGAACTATCTAACAGTTCAAATAATCTGATCGTCGGCTCAAACAGTTTTCATAAAATAAGATAATTTTTTTATTCAAAATCGAATTAGTTCATAGAGCGAGCGACTGTGCAATCGATTCAATTGTTGAATCTGATCTGATTTATTTAAACAGTGATTTCAGTGGATGACGCGTGGATCAAAATGATCTGGTGAACTGCCTTAGAATTTAGTCAGAGACATATTAATGTAAAGTATAAGGATGGCGCAGCGTACCTTGAGGAGTAATATATATTATTTAATTAACTGACCCGCTTAATGGCGAAAATAGAAGCTGAGGCTCAGACTAGCTGGCTAGAAGACACCAAGCCGCTCAGTGTGAAAAGGAGATGGGCATGGAATCTCTCTCCCGCAGTAGCGTTAGTGTTAGGTGTGAACGCGGCTAAGCAAAAGGGAATATTTCATCCGTATACTGTAGTACTTGTGGGCCGCGGCTTCTCGTCTGCATCATCTCATTATGGCCGTCATAATTAAGCACTTTTAATCCCTCCACAGCCACTGCCATTATTATAATTGATCTTTATCTATTAATTGCAACTACCTCAGTCCTGACCGACTCAACAATCACCACAGTTTCCCTGCCGGAGTCGAAGGATTAAAGCCTTAAACATTGCCGACTATATTTTATTGTTTTTGAAATGATTGACTAATTATAGGCATAGTCAAATTTCCGAAATTTGGCAATGTTGTATTTTATTTTGGAAAAAAAATAATTTGAAGAATGCATGAAAAATAACTGTATATTTAGGGGAGAGGTTGTTACTGCTGTAAATGTATTTTTATATAAATTTGCATCTGATTAAGTGTTATATCTAATTTTTATTTGTTACATCTTGTTTTGTATTTTATTGTAATGGCTAACACACACATACATATTTATATATATATATATATTTGAATTTAATAAGATGTATAATTCTTGAAAGATGTGTGTAAATATGTATTTTTTATGAATAATTTGAATACATAAAATATAATAAGTGATATATATGTATAGTTATGAATTGTATTTTTTGAAATTTCTCAGGAAAAAGAAACTTATGCTTTTATGGAAAAATTATTATGGTTGTGATATGATTAATTAAACTCAAAGGTAAAATAGTAAAATTATTAAAAAGGTCCAAAAAAAACAAAAAATGAAAAAAGTGAAAAAAAAAAAAAGTGCAGTGGCATGAGCACCAAAAAGAATAAAAAGAAAGAAAGAAATTGAGAAGTATTGTTCAACAAGTTTGGGGGAGTATTGAAAGGTGATGATAAATAAGTATTGTGGGTATTGAGTTAGTATTATACATATTTTTCCTACCTTTACTCAAGCCTACATTACAAGCTTTGAAAGTTTTAAATGACCATTTACTGAGTGTATTCTACAACAGTGAAGATAGAGATGAAAAGCAAACCTACGGAGTGCTAAAGTAAAGTTGTGTACTTGTATATAAATTAATTTGAATTGCTAGTAGCTACTTGTAGAGAAATCACACATATATACGGGGGATTCATTTGAACATTGTATTCACTTATATATGCATAATGAAATTAGATCACAATTGTAGTTGACTACAAGCATAATTTTGAAGTAAGTTATGAGAATAACCAAAAAGAAAAAAAGAAAAAAAAATAGTGATGTTTTTGTATATGTATTTTAGTGTTGATTTTTTCCCCCTTAGAGTGTTTTTGATTCTTTTCTTTGTGTTGCTTGAGGGCGAACAATGCATTAAGTTTGGGGGTGTTTGTTAAGTCCCTATTAGTATTCATTGTAATACCATATTTAAGACTTAACAAATAATTCTCTTGTTTAAAAAATTATAATTCCCTTGCTAATTGATGAAAATTTAGAATTGCAAGAATATAAGTGCAGAATTTACAAAAAAGGACAACTTGACACAAGTTGGTGGGAATGCTGACAAAATGACACCTCATTATCTAAATCAAGGATGGGCGGAAGAGTCTTCTTATTTTTTCAAGGCTTATTCTAATTAGAAGAGTGTTTTAATCAATTATAAATTAGCCTTTTAGATACTTAGTTAAGGACCAATTCGGATTTTCTATTTTGGAGATTAGAAGTTTCATAAGAATTAAAGATTCAGAGGAGTACAAAGTCGAAATCAAATTCATCTAGGAACATAGTTTCTTTTTCTCCTTTTGATTTTTTTTTATTATGGATTTAAGACAATGTTTTGTTTTACTCATGTTTTGTTTGACAATTCAATCATGAACTAATCGTTATTATAGGATTATGATGGATTCTTTTAAATAAATTCATACATGATTTTCTTCCATGAAATTAGTAGCACTTTAAGTTATTTATTCTATTGTGTGCTTTTTTCTATTTAATTATTTGATCAATAGTCAAGTACATTTTTAAACCCTAGAGAAGCTTGGAAGAGAAAATCTAGGGATTGATTGATAATCGAAGAGCTTAAGATTAATTATTCAAATTGATAAATTAATTAATTTGTGAGTAGGATAGAAATATACTTGCTTGTCCTACGTAGTTAGTTTAGTGGTATAATAATCCTATCCGTAATTTAGTTAATTCACATATTTGGAAGAACCCAATAATTGCATAAGACTCAAAACTAATAACTTGCTATTAATTTTATAGGGAGAAAATTATATAATCAACTCATTCAATTGATGAAATCATAATTCTAAGCTTCTATATTCTAGTAGAAAACTTAATTAGTACACTTTTTCTTATTTTCATTAGTTTAGTTTTAAATTGATTTTTTGTTTGAATAAAATAAATGTGTGATAAATTAGTAATTAGTAGCGAATACTTTAGTTTATCGTGGGATCGACACTCTTCTTATTCCTTTATTACTTGTTGCTACATGTGCACTTGTGTGATTGTTTGCATTATTTATTTTGCACATCAATATTTGCTTTGGCTTAACATGTCACCTAAAGATGGTAGAGCATGCACCTCACTCGACCATCGACGTAGGAGACTTGGGTACCGCAACTAGTGACACCTCCCTATGATGTTGCTCTACAATGCTCATCTCATGTGTACCTCATTAAATAAGTGTCATAGAGAATGCAAACAAACAAATAAATATTTGTGCAAGTAGTTAATAAAAAGAAAATTGCATTAAATACCTATTGAAAACATATAAATGACAAAAACAAAGTGATTTAGTAATCCTACCTCTTTGGAACTCCTATGAAGGTTGCAATGAACGTGACGAATGTGAACTAAAGGTTGAAAGCTGCTCCATTACAAGGGATACCCCAACCCTCATCATGAACAAAAAAGTACCTATCTTTCTAAGGCACTCAAGAATAGAGCAACCTATTCAAAAACTTGCTAATGAGTTTCGGAAAAACATGAGAAAAAGGGCTCCTTGGGCACTTACACACTTTAAATAAAGGGTGAAAACGATCTAATGAAATTAGCAAACCCAAGTCATGGAATCCCATGAAGTTTGTAAAAACACTTAGCACAAGCTGTCTTAGACACACTCCATAACTCTTTACTACATTCGGCAAACAAGATTCAAGGGCACAGAAAGTCCAAAAATGAAGTAGCTACTAAATATGGTGAAGTACCCTCGAGAGGAAATACCATGTTGTCACTTAATGAAGGGAGAAGAAACTAAAACTCCTTGGAAATTCTAACTCCTTAGCTCAGAGTAAATATCTAATCTCTATAATTTGAACAAGCCTATTATCAATAATAGAAGCGTCTTCAGGCTCTCTTCAAAAAATCCCTTTGCTCTAGACTTAAACTCAAACTTTGAAGAAGAAAATAACTCACAAAATGTTGACTCCTCTATCTTTGAAACTCACTTTCATTTCCTAACGTTTGATTGGATGATGTGTCTAATAGAGGGCTTATGAACTCAAAATATATAGCAACACTATGAGAGGAATGACCCTTGTAAACTTGAACAAGCCCAAACACCCATGGTTGCACAAGGTAATGGTTGCCAATGGACAAGGCTATAAAAGCCCCCCAGTGCTAGCATTAGAAGAAGGCACCCTACAGGTGCCCATCTTGGGTGCTAAAACATGTGCCCACTCTAGGCACCCTACGAGCTCTTGAGATAAGCGTTGTATGGGTGCCAAATTTGGGTGACCTAGGTGAAGGTGCCCAAGGAGTCTACCCTTTAGGTGCTACTATAGGGCTCTTAATTGGTGCTTGACCACACTCATCCGTTTTGGGCCTCAGGCGACTGAAGGTAACTTGGTGGCAATACCCCTACCACCATGTTCCCTCACTTTCTTGAATTTTGACTCCATGATTGAACTTAACTTAAAATGAGACATACTCTTTGATATAATTTGACTTAACAAAATTAAAAAAAAGTTATATTAACTTTAATTAATTGGGTGAAAATTTATCAATGAAAGAAGTAAGGTGAAAATAAAACAAAGAAAAATTGAAGTGTGGAAGAGATTAACTTAGGGACTTACCTCAGTACTCCTTATAATTATTGGAATAGTGCCCCTGCAACAAATTAGATTGGCATGTAAACTATTTCACTTTTGACACAATTTTGATTGAATGATATTCATATTAAATAGCCATCTTTATCTTTTGTTTATTTTACTTCACTAGCATTTGATTGAAGCTCCCAAATCACACTTGACTACGGGACTTAATTGCACTCTAGGAGGTGATCATGAAATAAGTTTTACACAGTTGTGATACTAAATATTTCAAGTCATAGAATCTTATGAGATAGGGCATTTGATATTCGAATAGACTTACACTAATGATCTATAAATTCAAGGAGTTGAATATTGCTCCATTTCATGAGCAATCTATGTTAATGTAGGTGCATGTTAGTAGGTGCTTATTAGAGAACAAGTTCACTAGAGGCCCATCTGAAGTTCTCCAGCTTACGATAGTGCATATAATTAGTCTATTGACCTAAGGATTCATGGAAATATTGTTTTAGGTCCTTATACATTAACTCTTCCTTAGCCACTTAGTAGGTCTTCTGGATTGAGATTGGGGACTACCTACTTAGACATAGAGGTTTGTGAGATCTAAAATGGAATCTGTCTCCTCGTCATTGTGAAGGGCAAGTGTAGCTCTTATGTATTCTATAATGATAGATTTCAATAAATCTTTGACCAAGGTAGTATGACAATTTGAAAAAAGAGTTTAATAAAAAAGAGGTCATAGAGAGAAATCAAGTATTGGAAATAGAAAAATAGTTATCGAGGCTATTAGGGAGCCGACAAATATCTTGCTCTTGGCCTTTTTCGAGAGATAGGAAATGGAAGGACTGTATTTATATGGCAAGCATAGAGCTAGAATGGTTTACCAAGAGCATATTTGTTTCAACCAGTTAATTGGGCTCCATAGGCTTGAGGTTAGACATCGACTATAGAGATTGGGTACTCTTCAATTACTAGAGATTAATTAAAAGAGTTATTAATTTAAAGAAATTTAAACTAATGTGAATTTATATCACAAAAGTTATGAGCCTATTTCTAATGAATGGGAGAACCTAATGGGTCACACACAAAAGCCTAAAGGAAATTCTATTTGATGGGACTAATTTTCTAAAGAGTTAGAAAATTCACTTTGACCATTTTTGTGGAGAAAATCGGTTGGCTAATTTCTTAGTTATTTTGACTTGATTAATTTAATTGTTAAATTGATCAAAAGAATTTAAAGAGTTATATTAGATTAATTAAATTAAGAAGTTAATTTAATTGGTACCATATGACTATTAATTAGTCAAGCTAACTTAAAGAGTTAATTTGATACTTTCTAGCTTAAAGAGTTAAGTTAAATGGCTTAAAGAGTTAAGTCAAATTAATTAATTAAATTAAAGAGCTAATTTAATTAATGTGAGAAATTAATTTTGGAGGTAAATTCAAATGAAGGAGTTCATTTGAGTTTAATTTAGAATTATTTTGAAAGGCATTTCATGAGATGAAATATAGATTCAAACTAAATCCAAATGCAAATGGATTGCCAAGTTGGCAAATCACCACATGGAGAGTGTCATGCCAACTTATATCACATGTGCCACTCTATAAATAGAGTGAGGTGGCTGGCCATTTGAAAGAATAGCAAGCAAGTTGCTAGATTCCATTTTTGCCTCCAAAACGTGTGACCACTCATGTGTTGAAGTTTCACACAATCCTCACCATTCTCTCCACCTTTTCGGCCTTTCCTCTCTTATTTTTCCTCTAGTTCTCTAATTGATTGGAGTTTGATTGGAGTTCTCCTTTGGTGTGTGCATCATAACATTAGAGGCTTTACATTTGGGGAGCTTTGCTCTTGAAGATCCACCGCAGTGCAGTAACTTTGGAGGCTGATTTGAAGACCTTTCTATGCTTGGATTTGGCTGAATTTTTAAGTGGAGATTTTAGATTGTGTTGAGTAGATCTCTGCAAAGTTTCAGCCTATTTGGAGTTGATTTGCTTGGTCAAGTGTTGGCGTTTCCCTGCTGTGCGTGGATTGACAATTTTGAGGAGTTCATTGTTGTCATCCACATCTTCCTTAGATTAAGCATTCAAGGTTAGTTTTCTACCATTAAATCCATTTTAATGATTAGATTCTTGGGCTACTCATTACTTCAATAAAAACTTTCTCCTTTTCTCTCTTTCTACTTGCCTAAACTTTTGCTAAGTCCTTGAGGGATGACAAAATCCCCAAGCATAGACCTTCCCTAAAAACCCTACAAACTTTGAAACCTAGCAAACTTCAACTTAGATAAAAGTTGAGTAAACGAAAGTAGACACTTAAAGTGGTCAATCAAAATTAATTAAATTATAACCTTATTTTAACGAATTGAGAAAGCTAAAAATTAAAAATGAATTTTATGTTATACTTTCAACCTGAAAATATGATTTTCAAATTAAAAATAAGAGGGTTTAGTGTATGATTAACTGATTCCACATGGATAAAATGGTAAAAGGACTAGAAAGGCCAAATGGATTAGAGAGAATAATTAATCAAAGTAGCCAAAGATCCCAAAGTTGTTAAAACTCTAATGTTCTTGACCTTATTAAGAAATAAACTATAAATATTAAACCCCAAGAGAAACTATGTACAAAAAATAATTCGCAAGAATTTGCAAAACTTTGAGAACGTTCAAAAATTGAGAACTCTCTACATCGCATTTTAGAGAAAAAGAATTCTGTTGGTTGCTAAAAGGAATCCTAACTCCATTTTCATAGGGCATCAAATTAGTGTAATTATGTAAAAATGAGAATATTCCCCCTCCTGCAAAAAAAAGGGGGCACGGGGGATTGGGGTAGTGGAGGGGAAGAAGAAGAAATACCAAATGTAGCCTAGTTTTTTATTCAAATATTAACTTTGCTAGTTTTTAAAGCTAGCACATTTTTTGAAATCCCACAAAGCTTTTATTGCTTTTGAAGATAGAAATAATTAGAGTTGAAAAGACAGAATGCCAAAAGAATAATTATGAAACTCGCCAGCTACTCTTTTGTTATTTAGAAATGCTTATTAGAATTAAGAAGACAAAAGATTAATATTAAATTATTTGATGAAAAATAAAATTTTAATAGTATACCTTTCCTAAGTGATGCGAATTCTCAAAAGATGTAATAAATACAATAAATTTTACCTTCAACATGACATATCAAAATTAAAAAAAAATAAAAATATTTTATTGCTCTAAATTGAAATTTAGGATATGAATGTAATAATGGCTTGCTATTTATAAGTAATAATTTAAACAAGTCCACAATTATTTGAATAATATTAAAAGGGAATTTATTGAGATAATTGTTCATATTATCATTTTGTTTTCGAATTATATATCCAAAATCCAAATGTGAATGCTTGCTTTTCAGTTTTCAATTTGTGAGAAAAAAATTATTTTTTACAATAAAGTTTAGAATATTTTAGAGTAACTTAGTGAGATGACTATGTAAATAGGTGAGAGTCATCCACGCACATTATGCAAGTTTGATCCATGTATCGTATATGTCAAAAATATAAGAGAGGGGCTAGCCAACCTTCTAGAGGAATAGAAGTATAGTACGTTTATACATATAGTCTGTTATTTGTTTGCTTGGAAATGGATGTGAAGCTTTTAGAAATTTCAAGGATCAATGTCCATATAAACGTTCTTCTTTATGGGGGTCAATGTTTTCTTTCTCTATCTTTTTTTTTGGGGGGGAGGGGTTGTGATGAATTCATGTTAAGCTAAAAGTGATTTAGAATGATGTTCGACACTTAGCATTTAATGATCAATGCCTATGTCTATGAATGAAGTTACGAGTTTATTGATTCAATCAAAGTGTAAAATACGAATTAAACTTTACAACTCTCATGGAAACACTCACTTTTTTTGGATATTTTCTCTCATAATGAGTCTACCTCTAATTTATCCAAAATTTTGTTAAGAAACATTAAAAATGTAAAGAAAACATAAACAAAACTAAAAAAAACTTGATAATGAGCTAAAAATAGTGATTGGGTCTCGCTTTGCATACCTTATGTACAAGAGATGCACGCTTAAGTGTGCAATGTGTCTATTTTTTGCATTATGGATAAAGGCTATATCATTGAGGCACAACCATCTTTCCTTGATGTTTGGGCACAAGGTAGAAGTAGAATAACTTGTTTCATGGCACAACTCCTTATGCCCCAATGTGACACTTGTTGCCTGTATGCTAGTGCACCCCTTCTAAGCATCTCACCATGTGACTTGCAGCCTTTGTGTATGTTTCTCCTTGTGCAGGGGCTTACCAACTCCTCCGAGTCTTGGAAATACAAGGCACACGTTCAGAAGTCTCAACTTTGGTTTGAATTCTCAATCCATCATCTCCATCTTTCCCAAAGAGCAATAATCCGAGTCTGTAAACATTGATCAAATCCAAGTAGTGCTTGAATTTAATCCTCAAAATGACTTCACCATTATATCCTTTGGATTATCTTCAGTCCTAATCTTACCAACTAAGATGACACCTTGAAACACCATATTGCCAACAACTTGGTACCTGACATTAATATGTTTTATTCTTTTGTGAAATGAATAATTCTTCAGTAAGTGTATAGTACTTTGATTATCCTAAAATATCATAATAATATAGCAACTCATACCTAAGTCATTTATCAAGATTCAGACAAATACCTTTTTCCACACCTTAAGCTAAAACCATGAACATAGTCTCCATTGTAGATAATACAACTAAAATTTGCAAAGTTAACTTCTAACTAACTGTACAACTAGAAATGCATAATATATGACTTGTCATGGACCTTCTATTATCTAAACCTCCGACATAGTCTACATCCACATAGCTAACAAGTTTACTTGTAAAGTTAAGTTGACTATGCATAAAATATTTATTTGCGTAATCTTTCAGACATATCTTATAGCCCATTTCACTACCTATTTATGTATCTTCCTCAGCTTGTGTGGATACCTGATCACAACATTAACAACATGTAAAATGTTTGGCCTGTAATGTGTACCATATATCAAATTTCCAACTATAATAGCACATTGCACATTTGATATACGTTCTATCTCCTTCTCAATACTCGGTGATAACTCTGTTGAGAGTGTACTAACCAACTTGGAATCATCCATCTCAAAATGCTCTAATATTCTCTCAATGTATTTTTCCTGAGATGAGTACAATTCGACGTGTTTATTTCGAATAATCTTCATACCTAGTATCCTCTCTACTATGTTCAAATACTTTATCTCGAACTCCTTACTCAATTAAGCCTTTAAACAATTAATCTCAACATGTTCTTGGAGGCAATTAACATGTCATTCACAAAAATAACAAATATACAAAAACACCATCATCATACTATATAGTACACACAACATTCACAAATATTCCTAGTACCCCCAATCTTGATAATAGAAGAATCAAACCTTTTATATCACTATCTGGGAGACTATTTCAAACCATATAAAAATCTCTTTAGATGGCATGTCAAATCTTTCTTTTCTGAAATAATGAGTATCTAGTTGACTCATGTATATATGCTCATCCAATTTACCATGGAAGAATGTTATTTTGGCATCCATTTGCTCCAACTTTACATCAAATATAGCCACCATAGAAAGTAACATGTGAATGGAAATGTGCCTCACCTTTTGAGAGAACACTTCATGAAAGCCAATTCCTTCTTTTTGTATAAAACTCTTAACAACCAACTACATTTTATAGCAAGCATCTTCAATCCCCAGAGTTCCTCTTTCTACTTGAAAATCTAATTGAATTCAACACTTTTATAGCTGCTAGGTACATTAACCAACTTTCATGTACCACTTTTGTATAACAACTCAATCTCTTCACTTATGAAAGCTATCCACTTATTAGAATTTAGATGTGAGATGACCTTTCCATATGTGACTGGATCATCTCACGCAAACTCTTTAACCAAACTAAAAGCATAAGCTACCATATCTGAATACCTTCATTAATATGGTGGTTTGGTCTATTTTCTCCCTCTATTACAAGCCAAGTAATAGTTTTATAGTGTGGTAATGTGCTATTTTGCTTGCCATATTTTGTTTTCCTTTCAAAATATCTTGTGGAGTGTCAACCTCAAACTCCATCTTTGGGGTTGTGAATATTTAGATAAAGGAATAATCTTAACAGTTACACTTGGAAGAAGGGTCATGATGAAAAGAGAGCAATATTATATCTTGTACTATCAAGTAACCTCAAACGATGACTAGGATTAAGTGCATGAAAGCGCTTCCACTATGTAGATAGGCATGAGAGAAATCCTACTGAGTGAGAGAATAGATTGAGCTCATTTATCATCTTACTCAATTAATGTGGTTAATTGGGCTAGATATATAGGTTGATTGATATGAATTAGTTGATGTTAAGTCCTTCCCAATCTGACATATGTAGTGGTATATTTGAAGGCTAATTAAATTTAGTATTTTAGTTTGTAGTTAAAGCAATAGATTCATGAATAATTAATTGCAAAGGTGAAAAAGATCGTCAAAGTGGAGATTAATGTGATTTGACTTGATTATTTGGAGATTAATTAATTCTGACTAGAATTCGTTGTCTTCGAGAATTCGATCATATCAACTTTTATATTTACAATTTGCATTATTTTGTACTAGGTTTGCCAATTCTACATGGGGTTAGTTAAGTAGTTTACTCATATAAATAGTAGTAGTTATTGTTTACTTGGGACACACTTGTGAAACTTGTGTTAAATGGGATATCATTTTGAGTCACAAATGGAGAAATACAAATGGCGAAGTAAGTATTTCTTAGGTAACTTTGATGATGGTTATACAAGGGTTTTTTCAGATTGGTCTTGGATACATCAAATTTAATGCTTATGTTATATAGTATTCTCTCATAGTGGAAAAAGTAAAACTCCCGTGGATATAGGAAAATTGTGCCAAACCTATAGAATACCATATGTTTCATTTTCTATTTAGCAAGTATTATTTTTGTCATTAATTATGATGTGATTTGTGTTATAACCCCCTAAGTTTTATAGGATTCTAATTTGAAATAATAGTGGAAATAAGAATATGTAATTTAATAAAAGGAAGCACAATTTATGAAATTTCGATATTCATTTAAGTTTGATTGGCATAATTTATGTTATGTGAATCTATTAAAAGCTTATAGATAAAAAAAATTCAAATTAGAACCTAACTATTGAAAATCATAAATATTAAGGGATCAATATGGAAAAATAGAAGTTTTAAGAATCAAATTAAAAGTTTGGGGTCAAATTGAACTCAACCATAACCTGTGAGGCCCTAATCAAAGGCAGTACAAACTTTCTAAGGTGAAATCATTAGGTGGCCATAAGTTTGGGTGCAAATTCAAAAATTCCAAAAGTAGGTTTATATATGAGATTAGCCTAAATTTTTATCAAATTCTCATAAGCAAACCCTCCAATACCCAATGTATGACTGATCAGAAAATGATTGAAAAATAGAGAAGTGATAGGTTTCTAATGTTATAAAGAGCAAAGCCATATTAAATACCACTTTATTTAATGGCAATTTTGCAGAAATAATTGAGGGCGATGGACCTTCAAGATAGTGGTGGTGGTGCTATGGTTTTGGTGGCGAGGATATCTAATTAACAGGTAGGAAATGACTAGTTTGACAAATAGAACACATTTATGGTCTCAATTTGAGGTTTTGATGCCTGATAATGAAGGAATCAAGGTAGGGGCATTGTGGCAGCATTGTGGATATTATAGCTCAATTGAGTGTTTGAATGGTGGAGAAACATACAATTGATTAAGGAATTTTGGTCAAATTACATGGGTAAGTAGTTAGTGGACTCAATTTTGTAATTTGACTGTGGTGGCAAAGAATTAGAGATGGCAGTTGTTGGTGGAGGGTTAAGGTGTTACGTCAATTTTGGCCAATTGGCTAGGCAAATGGCAGTTGACCCAAAAGTTACTTGAGGGCTTTCGATCAGTGTGATGAAGTGTACCTTTTGGAGGTGGTGGTTCCTATCTCCAGTGATTGTGCATGTTTGTTGCCGATGGCACGGTGGGGTTTCTGTATCAGTGTGCAAAAAAGATTTTAAGCCTAATCGAACTGCTTCAGGCTTTGATGTGGGCTTTGACTTAGCTTAATTTGTGTAAAAATCTTTTAATCAAATTTTATTATATTAAATTCTAAATTTCAGTTGAATTGTATAGCAAGATTAAGAACTTAAGTGACTGACCTAAATTAAATAGCAAAGTAATTTTGAAATTTGATTTTGGAACTATCAAGCTAAAGGCTTGAAACATCTAAGCAAAGGGATTTGGTTTTCAAATTAGAATTAATCAAACTAGGTCCCAATTTTGATTGAATTGAAAGTGGTTGGCTCAAATTTAAAAGAATTTACCTTTGTAGTTATTGAATTAAGGATTGAGTTTAGGAATTGGCCTAATAAATGATAAGCTTCCTAAAAATAAAATTGATGAATGAAAGTTAATCTAAATGGATTGAAGTACGAACCAAGTTCATAACTTGAAGAGTAATGGTTAAATTAATACCCAACATGACGAGGTATGAGAATTGAATTTATGAATAAAATCTAAATAAGTGGATTATTCATGCATAGGATAACTTGAGAATAAAATTTAGTTTAGAATTATTTATGTAAGCACTTAATTTAGTAGAGTTGGATGAGTAAAGGTTAAATTGATTGAAACTAGAAATAAGAACGACGATCAATAGTAAATTTATAATCAAGCTTCAAAGAATTGTCACATATTAAATGAATTATAACCATGTAAAAAAGATTGAATTGAGGAACTTGAATTAAGTTACTTAAGTCGAATAAATTGCAAAAAATTAAAATAATGATATTATAATGTTGATTGGACTTAAATGAGTAATCAATTTTGATTAAAACATGCTATAAGTGGGAATGGTATTACGAAGCATGATGCATGCTAATTGGATATATATATATATATATATAGGTATTTATGAAGTCAAAGAACTCAACATAATATCCCAATTAAAATTTGAGTTTTGGATTAATAAAATAATGAAAGAAAAATAAAGTATCAACCTATTGAGCATAACTTAGGAAATTAAGTCAATATTATATTCAATCTCTCTTATACTATATTTTGAGACAATTAGGTAATGAGGAGATGAGCTATTGGGCTCACTGAGGACAACTCCATTCATTGATGCCATTAGGTGAGTTTGTACTCGATAATAAGAGATTTTCTTACTAGGAAAAGAACATATAGGCTAGTAAATATATTTTACTACACAATCCTTTTATGTTGAATTAAATAAACTATTGTTTCCTTTATTTTATATTGTTTCTGACTCTTGCATTGGATTTGAAAGTCAGATCGAACTACTCTTCTCTAATTTTATTTTAAATTATTGGATTTTCCGAGTTGTGTAACTAAACCATTTTATTTTTATATGAATTTCAGGAAAAAAAAGAAAAAAACATGGATTGCAAATCCTACTCACTCACCAACTTTACACTAATTGTTATTTACTATTTGATTCTGATTTATACTATTTTAACTAAAATTGGTAGTTGTGTTACAAAGTTTGATAAATATTTCAAATAATGCCTTACTATGATCTCCTTGATTATTGTATTATTGTGGAATACTAACATTAGAATGAATATGATATTGTTTGCTTGATACAATACCCTTTTGGACTTGCTTGTTTGTTTGTTCAATGATTATGGCAATTTGATATCTTGTTTGATCTTGCTATTGGAATATGTTCAATTATGCTACCCTTATGAACACCCTTGGAAAGTTTGTTACCCATAGGGATGCTATAAGAACCTTGAATTGGGTGTAGGGCTAGCTTTGAAAGTATAGTAGGTGTTAACAGGCTGTTGATTGGAAACTTTCGACTAGTACCTCCCACCGGGGGTATGGTCTCATGTTAGTTGGAGGTTAGCTATTGAGTATCGGATAGGCATGAGGTCAAACATGCCATCTTGTTTGTTTGGTTGATTAAGCTAGCCACTCAGAAATCTTGAGCGATAAGGATTTTTCTGTTTCCAAAAGTGGAGTAATAAGATCGAAGACCTGCTAATAATCCTTTGCAAAATTTATTGTTATACTTGATATCCGGTTTCTTGGAACTTGATTATTTGGCAAAAATTGATTAATTGCTTGAAAATTATGTCTACCATTTGGTCATACTTGAGATTTAAAACTCTATGAAAAGGTAACAAAAGTTTCCTCATTAGAATGGGACAGTGGTGAGATGGATCATCTTAGAAGTTTGGAAGAAATCTCTTCTATCATAAAAATAAATTATATGGATTTTAGCCTTTTACAAGAAAAATCCGAGCTTGACTGTGAAAAGTTTCATTATATTTTTAAGTAGATTCATGTTTTCAACATACCCAAATAGTCAATTATAATGTAGCTAAATGGCTCGATGATTTCTTACAGTTTCTAGTATCCATAATACCCTTTTTGTTTCCTATATAGTATGTTCATATAGTTGTCACTCTATTGTTATTACTAGGATATCTCACTAAGTCATTTGGACTTACACTTGCATTATTCTTTTTGTTCTTTATCCCACATTAAAATAAGTAACAACATATTCCCAAACCATGCTATATATATGGTATTAATCTAATGAATGCATAAATATGCTGATTATAATTTGTTAAGTTACTAATATAGATATGACAAATAGGTTTGGCATCACTAAGTGTGATCTAAGATATTTCAATAACTAGTTTGATTGTTGATTGATGTGGTTTATTAAAATTAAATATCTTAGGCTTAAACAGTCTATTTTCTTTTATCCAAAAAGCTTGTGGTATAGAATGAGTAATACCGCAATAGGCACCTCTTAGACAGGGCACTACATGTGGATTCCAAGTTGATAAGGCAAATTAAATCTCTAGAGGTAAAAAAGTAAAAGAAAAAATGACCAAAAGAGTCCAATTAAATAAATAATAAGTGAAGTAAAAGGCTAGAGAGCCTAATAAATGAAGCCTACCAAGATAGGCATCTAGACCTAAGTAGGCTTTAGCCTACTAAAGGATTAATCACTATAAATACCAATTTCTAAAGTCAAATGGGATGGGAAAAATCATTTGCAAAAATTAAGAGCTCTAACTCTACAAAAAGTGTTCTAGAGAAAATAACGCAATAAAGATGCTAATTTTTTAAAAGAATTCTAGCCCAATTTCTAAGTAGCATCATTTTGGCGTTGTTTGTAAGAACTCTATCTTGAGAAAAAAGAGTGTTGAGGATATAGATGAGGTCCAAAGCTCAAAGTTCAACAACCAGGTGGCCTCAAGAGTTGAGGATAAGAAGTATTATTTGCGTGAAGCATAGTCATGTCAACACCTAAGGTAGTACATGAAGTACATTTTTAATCAAAAGAGACAACACACAGTAGCTTGGAAAACTAGTATTATTAATGATGTAAAAGGAGCTACTAGCACTATTAGAGAATACCTTTATGCAAGCTGTGGTCAAAATGGTTGCCAAGTACAACTATAGAGTATCGAATTCGTGAGCAACCTCATTAGTCTTGTTGAGTAGAGAAGCTTCATTGTCTATGGAGTAGATAGAACAAAGGACAAAACAACAACAAGCATAGATTGCAAGAGGAAGGAACCAACTTTAGCAAGAGGTAAGATGATAGTTGGTACCATCCTACACAAGCCAACTAGGAATGACATCTTTGTTTCTTTAGGTTAATGCATTACTTTTTTCAATTTCTTGTTTGTGCTTGAGTTATAACTTGTACAGAATAGTATTATGCAATAAGACCATTTAGGCACACATCTTAATACATGCATCACAACACACTTGATTCTACATTAAAGTTATTTTCAAATCAGCATCAGCTTGACATTAAATTGTCATCAACACCACTGGAAGATCCCTCTCCCTAAGCGGGACATTTTGCCCTAAGTCTACTATAAAACCCCCTAAATGGGGTTATATAGCGATAGACAACTATAACACCCCTAAGCGGGGCACGTGGCAAAAAACCACTATAACTCCCTAAGTAGGATAGGCGGCAAAAGGCCAATATAAGACTCCTTTAAGTGAGACACATGGCATCACAACCACTATGCCTTTGCTCACAACCCCTGTAGTAGTGACTATGATTGCTTCAACGAGATTCGCTTAAAGGGCTAATTATTAATTGTATAATTGTTGTAGCACCTCTTTGCAGCTAAATACAATCTTTATGTTAAACATTTGCAGTTAGACCTCCTAAATAAGGTTCATAGTCGAATCTAATCCACATGAAAAACCACTATGGTAAAACCTCCCAAGTAAGGCTCATAATTATATTATACATCACATTGAACAACCAACCATAGTAAAGCCCTCAAAGGAGAACTTATAAAAATCAAAATTGTGATAAGACCCCATAATAGGGGCTCACAACAACTAAGTTTGTTAAGATAGACTTAAATGTTCTACTTTTGCACACATGTAGCACAACAATTAGCATTAAAACCACAACAATGCTGACATTCAAATGACCAAGTCAATAAATAACATCAAATTGTAAAATTTTTCATAAATAAAAGAAAGTAACGATTGTTAACATTAAAATATATGGAAAAATCCAGCTAACACCTAGCCTCATAAAATGAAAAAGCTAATAAAAAGCTACCATTCTATTTATGCACAGCTTAAATGTAAAGTAGTCCTTGGCAATGAGAGAAAAGAAGAAAGAGTGTGGCATGAATATACCATAATGTACTAGCAAAAGACGATATCAAAAACTAGAAAGGCATGGAATTAAAGATCGCTTCAATGACTAAGTACTCTAAGGAATGTTAAGATACTAAAACCTTTATTGCAAAGTAGAGCAAGGTCTAACACTATCAAGGCATAATAGTTCGTGCACTTACACTAGACCTACACTTGTCTATCACAAAATAATTGTTAATTCATTAGGTTAAGCAAAGGCAGACAACATAGTTCCTAACAAAAAATAAAGAGAAAATATTCAGCTCATGAACTAAAATGTCCTCCATCACTGTGATGATATTTGCTCATGTGGAAAAACATTCATTATAGGACTATCGGTGAAACAAGCACTCACCACATGAATGCTCCAAACTTAAGCATGTAAAGGTATCCTTAGGGAATCATCAAGTAATGTTAGAAACACAGAGCTTCATCTAACCATCTTTTCTAAGTTAGTAAAGGGACTAGCTATGCTTGCCAGTAGTTGACACCTAAATAGCTGTACTTGCTAAGAAAACAAACATAGCGAACATTTGGCCAAACCCTAGTGCCTTAAAAATACCTGACAGCCAAGCACCTAAACAAAAACCTATCAACCAGGTCCCAAGTAGGCACTCAGTAATCGGGTGCTCAGGTACTAGCCTAAGCATATAGTTACTACATAAAAACAAAAAATAAAATAAAAAGCACAAACGTGCAGTAACATGCTTACGACATGTAAAAGCAAGGAAAAAGATGAAAGGTAAGTCTTCTAAATGACTTTGTACAAAAAAGAGCACAACAATGCTCAAACTCCATAATGAAGATGTGAAGTTTGATAATACTGGCTTCTATATATACCACTCTACATCTAGCCTATACTTGACCATATAAAGGAAAAAAAACAATCAACATGTCATTGTAGTAAGCAAAAATGAGTTGCCGTTAACACATGAAAAGAAAAGGAACTAGGTTCAGGTTTAATTTTTGCTCAAGCCCCCGTAGAGCTGCAACAACTAAATCCTTTGCAATTCCCCAGGGCTAAACTCTAAAGAATGCACAAAGATTAAGCTTGATGATAGACCTCCTAAGGGGGGCTCAAAGAGATGACATATGCTATAAGAGTCTTTACAGAGTCTTGCCAAAAGATGCCACAATAGTAAGATCCTAAGGTACTCTACAATAGAACTTTAAGTGTACTAAGGGATTTTTTTTGCAATAATACTCTCAAAGAACACGTGGAATGATGGATTCAAAAAAGACCCCAAGGAATCCTAGATTAACTTAGGCCTGCATAGAAATTCTAAATTATTCATGAAGCATGAAAATCCATCAAGAGCCCAAATGATTCCCAAAGCATAAAGCTTCACATGAGAAGTTAATCACAGAGTGTAAGACTCCACCTAAAGAATTGTGTGGTATCTCTAAAGCATGAAGCTTTATTACAATGTTCAAGTCATCTGTTGAACACACATCTCCACAAAATACTCTAAGTTACTTGTAGGAGTATAAAGCTCTATGAAAACTCTAAGTGATTCACAAAATTGAGAAGCTCATAGTAGAAATGGTTAAGTCCCAACATAACTTGTAGACTTATACTCATCACAAGGAATGACCCTACATCCCCTAAAATCTAACTACTTGGAGTGAATACACAAGGTAGAACTACTAAGAGAAAAAAAATGCTTATGAACTCAGATAATAAAATAATGTCACAGGGAGGACAATCTCTATGAATACAAGTTAAATCAACCTACTGTAGCCACGCATCGTAGAGGCATTCGCTTCATGGGTGCTCATTCTAGCTAGGAAGACAACTTCACAAGCTTAAAAAATGTCCAAGTACTTTGGAGAATGCAAAACCCCATTAGCTAGAGGAATTTCAAGGCGAACAGGTCCATGAAAACATTTAAGTCCCATGCGAATGCAAAGCCAAACTAGGAACCTAAGATGATCTCAGAAGTGCAAAAGTTAGCAAAAATTTCTAAATCACTCGTGGAGTTCAAAATTCCTCTAATAAGTTTGAACACCTTTGGTTTCAGTCATTACTAGGTTGCCAAACTTGTAAGGAAAAGAAAAGAGAACTACGTGTAGGTATGCGCCACCCATCTCTTTAAAGAGAGACAACATCTACCCTAAGAAAAAGGAGAAAAAGTTACCTTGGGAACTTATCTTTGAATTACTTACAAAGTCCACTCCCCATAATCACAAACTTGACAAAATTTTGTAAGTCCATCATGAATGCAAGGTAGTTGGACACGTCCTAAAAATAGCAAGACAAGGATTAATAAGGAACCTTGACTTAGTCAAAAATTGAGTTATTATGAATTTCCACACTGAAATATTACGAATTTCTACATTGAAAGATAAAATTAAATACTTTATTAAAATTTGAAGAAATTAATTTAATACAACAAAGTAAAAATTAAAAATGGAACTTATATTAAACTTTTAATATGAAAATCAAAATTTCAATTTGAAAGTAGGGGAATTGATAATATGACAAATTAAGTTCATAGTGGTATGAAATTTAAAAATGAATAAAAAAGCCCTTTCAATAAATAATAAGTGAGATAAGGATAGAGAGACCAATAAATTAAACCCACCACAATAAGCATCTAGACCCAAGTGGACTAAAACCTTCTAAAGAATTAAACACTATAAATACCAATTTTTAAAGTTAAGTGGGATAGAAAAATCATTAGCAAAATAACTAGATAAAACTTATTGATTTTGCAAAAAGCACCATAAGTCCACTTTCAAGTAGCTTTACTAAATTAAATTTCATATCTAAATTATTTCCACTATATGCCCAACAATAAGCTTTAAAATAAATACTTTGATGGCAACAATAGACATGAAAGATAGAGGAAGTACATGTCTCACTCTCTAGGCACTGGATTAACCCTTTGCTTGTTCATATGCTTTGTTTCTATGTGATCCTATACGATGACCTTCATCCAAAATCATGTTTCTTACCTAGCAGATTGCTGCCATAATATATCGATCACTTATTGAATTTCTTACACTCCAAAAGATTGCCACTCGACATTGTTTGGTCTCATCTAATAGTCCATTATCCACTTTACTCCATCACGTTTAGAGAACCTTTGTCATATGCAAACATTACAATTTCTAATGCGCATTGTGTGTTGTCCTGTAGCTGATATCATGACTCCAATACTAAGCCAAATTTGTTTTGTTGTACCAAGCCAATGCTCATCATTGACTAACACGTAACCTACAAGATGTTTTTAACATGCCAAAATCACTTGAGGGCTTGGGGCTAATACTAAATCTATTATATCTTTGAAAATTAAGCATCTAGATAGGTAAATTTGACAATTTACACTACAAGAAAATATGCTTTTTGCGACAATAATGTAGTAAAAAAGGACTATAAAATTCTAAATGTGTCGTAAAACTCATATTAAATATTACACTTCATTTTATCATAGTAAAAATACATTTATTTACTTTATTTTTTACGTGAGGTAAATAATATATTATATTTATTACAATTTCACATAAATTGTGGCAAAATGTTGATGAGTTATCCACATCTTTTCATTAGTGAAGGAAAAATAATGAAACTTGTGAAAGTTCGGCAATGAATATTAGGATCTTAAATCAATATTTTTTCGCTAAAAAAGAAGAAAAAATATATTGAAAGTAGGGTTTAATAAATAATATTCACGATAAATTAAAAAATTAATTTCAATTTTTATTATTAAAATACTATATAATTAATTGAATTCTAAATTAACAAATAAAATCCCCAAAAATTTCTAACTACTCATGGTTTTAATTAATAAAATTAGAGTTGAACAAAAAATTCTATCTAATTAATTTTTATTAGTGAAAAATATTTGAGTAGTTAATCAAATTCTTAATTTAGCTAGTTAGCAAATATCCCTCAAACCAGTAAGAAAACTCCAAAATTAGAGGCAAAATAAACACTTGCCTCCAATAATTTTTATTATTAAAAAATTAATTAAATAAATATATTTAAATTAGCTAATTAAAAGCAAAGTGGTTGTTAACCTAGTGCATCACCTTCACACATAAGTATAAGGTTAAGCATTCAAATCCTAATGACTCCAAGTGTGTATGTGTATGAAACATAACAAAGGTAGGTGATTAGTAATTTCCTCAAAACTCATATTAATTGGTTTTTACTACATCTGACTGGGGTGTTGAAAATTTGAATATTTACTACCTTTTTTGAAGCATACCAAGTAACTTTATATACTATACTTTTTTAATTGTGGTGAAAGATGTTGAACACAAGATGTACCAACATGCAGCAGTGCAACACAATAAATAATATTGCAAGTTAAATTATCAGGAAGTGAAACAGATAATTAAAATTAAGGCAATACATGTGTTTTTATTAATTTGAAATTCAAATAAAGCATGTGTGATCAGAGTTATACATATAGCATGCGAGATCAGAATTAAATATATAGCATATTCAAGGCAAAATAGAATTTATGTATACATTTAATCAGATATGAGTGCCAAAAAAAGCCAAAATTACATATATATCAACTGAGGCATAAAACGCAGTACAACATGCTATCAATATAATTTAAACAAGATATAAAATTTAATAAAAAACTTAGCTTAAAAATTTTGTATCATAACATAATCAATCAGACGATCAAATCACAGAGTTCTATTTACCTTGAAGAAACAAACGCCACGACTCACTAGTGTACTAGGTATAGCGCTGCTCCTCCTAGGATGAGATGGTCTAGAACAATCAGGTACACTTTGTCTCATTCACCTTGAACAGTATTCAGTTGCCAAAATCAAAATTAGATAGCCAATTATCATGATATATATGATTGACTGGATGATTATAACAAAGGGGGAATATTAGCAGAAAAAAGGAGAGCATGAATTTGGGAGAGGAATGATGTGAGCAGAATGCTTTGTGCATTTTCTACATTTTTTAGTGTGTTCTCAAGTTTGCCAAAGGTAGAATATTTATAGATGGGATTAAGGTTAGAGTACACTAGTTAATAGCCTTTAACACGCCACCCTATCTAATGGCATTCCGCCACATCACCTACACATGTCACATGTTCACCAGGCATCATGCCACATTCCGTGTAATCGTTTGCCAAATCTTAGATATCATTCCAACAAGTTTGACTCAGTCAACCTTTATTTGATCAGCCCTATCTGTGGTCAAGAATTTTTGAAATTTTGAAATTTTAAATAAATTTTATACTAAAAGATTACTAAGACTGAGACATTCGCCCTAACGCACGTGCATGGTCCACTTTTATAAATCCATTAAAGAACATTTTATTAAGCATTCTTATTTAAGTTCAATATAAATTGGTCCACGCTAGTTTATAAAACCAATGTGGGACAAGTGAAGAGTTGAAACAAATCTTCAACTCCTCAACTTGATTTTATAATTCACAAGCAAGTCTCCCCTTTTTGAATTATCAATGTGGGATAATACAACACTTAATCATTTTATTTTTCCTCCATTTTAACCCTTTCATTATCTTCAGCATGCAATCATAATTGGCATTTATCCAAATAATAATACTACATGCAATATGGCTTGATTATGACACTTACAACAATCCCCCCACAAATCCAAAGATAATGGCTATCAGATTCATCATAGCTCGCATTTAGAAATAGTACCTTCCAATTTGAACCGCTCCTTAAGTTATCCGACTTCTGTTACCACCAGGACAAATGGATCTAAGCCTTGAATTTGTACTCATGATTGTGATTGTGTCCATCAGTAACAACAAACTAAAGGTTATGTACTGATCTTTAGGGTTGACACGATAATGCCATGTGTCCTAATCCTATATCATAAATGTTTGTCAAGGAACAACCCAATTCCTTTAGTCCCAGCTAAAGGACTACATTCATTTAGTTTGGCATATCCAGGGATGTACTGCTAACATCTTGCCCTATCGACTTGACCCCATTCAGAGTTAAACTTTTACTATACCAGCAGTAATCAACACCTATCAAGCTTTCAGGGAAGAGACATCAGATACAAAGTATCAATTTAATTTTAGGTACAACTCGATATACTCTGTAGTTTGTTTATACCACATTGAACCTACCTTGCGGGATTTCCACTTGATAGGTTGGGTTTCTACTGCAAGTATATCACTGATGGGTTTTCAGTCCCATCCCTAACCTGAATTTATGAACTGAGGATAAATCCAGTCCTTTAGTTAAAAGGTTTGCAATATTGTCTTTGGATCCAACAAATCAATTGATATGACCTTTTCAGATAGTAACTCTCTTATAGACTTTAGTATAACTTGGATGTATATTTTAATCTTTGGATTGAACTTAGAACTTCTAATCTTTGTAATTGTGGTTTGGTTATCACAATGTACAGTAATTCTTGAAAGAGGCTTGGTTACCATGGGCAATTGTATCATTAGCTCATATAACCATTCTGCCTCTATCTTAGTAGTGTCCAAAGAGCATAACTCAGCCTCAAAAATGGATCGAGTTACCAAAGTTTGTTTAGTAGACTTCTAAGAGACAATATCCCCACTCAAGTTAAATACATACCCTTTACACCTATCACTTTCGGTGTTTTTGGCTATCCAGTTAGCATCACTATATCCTTCTAGCACTGTAGAAAATCTCTTGTAGTGCAAGGCTAGTGAAGTTAAGCCTTTTAGATATTGAAATAGCCCATCTAAAGCCTCTTAATGGGTTCATTTAGGACAGCTTGTATATATAACAAGTTTAGAGACTGCAAATGAGATATCTGGTCTCAACCCATTTGCAAGATATTGCAAGCTACCAATTATTTGAAAATACCTCAATTGAGATACTGGTACACCAATTTTATTCTTAAAGAGAGCCATTGAAGGATCATATGGTGTTTTTACAATTCTACTTTGTTTATAGCCAAATTTTTCAATTATCTTCTCAACATTGTGAGATCGAGAAATTGCTATACTCTTAGTTGAGCGAGTTAACTTAAGTCCAAGAATCATTTCTGCAATACCAATCTCTTTTATTTCAAACGTATTCTTTAAGTAACATTTAGTCTCATTGATAATCTCAGTGCTAAAGCCTATTAATAGAATACTATCTACATATAGGCATAACACAATACAGTTATCATCTTTAACTTTATAGTAGACGTACTTGTCATTATCATTTATTGTGAAGCCAAATGATAATATAGTTTTGTTAAACTTTTCATGCCATTATTTAGGTGCTTGTTTCAAACTATAAAGTGATTTAACAAGTTTGCAAACTTTTTGCTCATTTTTGGAAGCTACAAATCATTCAGGCTGATCTATATAGATATTTTTCTCAAGATCACCATATAGAAAGGCTGTATTCACATCTAGAAAAATTATACATGAAAGCTGGTGCTATAAGCACTCGGATGGTAGTTAAATGAGCTACTAGGAATAGGTGTTGAAGTAGTCTAGTCCCTCATTTTGCTTAAACCCTTCAGTAGCTAGCCTAGCTTTAAACTTATCAACAGTCTTATCAGATTTTAGTTTCTTTTTGAAGATTCACTTGCTTCCTATAGTAATACAACTTGAAGGGAGATCGACTAATTTCCATGTCCTATTTGAGATAATTGAATCCATCTTACTCTTAATGGCTTCCTTCCAATGCTTAGCCTCAAGAGAAACCATAGCATCCTTGAGGTAATAGGATCACCCTCGACATTATAAGTAACAAAGTTACTTCCAAAGTCCTTAGCAATTCTAGCCCTTTTACTCCATCTGGGTTTATCTAGTTCTCCAGGAACTATGTCGCTGCTACTAGGACCACCACCATAATTTTCATCTTTTCCATATGATCAGGAATTGATGTAGGCTCAAGGGTTGAATCTAAAGAAACATTTTGACGTATCCCAGTCTTCATGGGAAACATGTTCTCAAAGAACGTAGCATTGTGAAATTTAACTATAGTGTTCACATCTATGCTCGAAATCTCTGATTTAATAATCAAAATTCTCATAGCATAAGATGTTTCCACATAGTTTAGAAAGACCATATCAATAGTCTTAGGATCTAGCTTCTTCCTCTAGTTTTTGGGGACTAGTACTTTTGTATGACAAGCCCACACTCGGAAGTACTTTAGACTAGGTTTCTTGCTGTTTCAGAATTCAAATAGAGTAATTTCTTTATGTTTTAGGGGAACTCTATTCAAAATATGGCAAGCCATATTCAGAACTTCCCCCCATATGTACTTAGGTAATCCAAAATTCAAAAGCAGACTGTTAATTATGTCTATAAATGTTCTACTCTTTTGCTTAGCTATCCTATTCAAAACAGGAGAATAAGGGAAAAGTTTTTCATGAACTATTCCAAAATTTCGGTAGTATTCATGAAATGAGACCTACATTCTCCACCCCTATTTGACCTTAATCGTTTAAGTTTTCTACTAGTTTGTGTTTCGGCTTCATTTTTAAACGTTATAAATGTTTCTAGTACTTCGTCTTTATGTTTTAGTAAATAAACATAACAATACATGCTGCTATCATCTATAAAGGTGATAAAATATCTTTTATTGTCTTTGTTAAGACCCAATTGAACTCACAAATATCTATGTGCACTAAGTCAAGAATTTCTATTTGCCTTTCAGCCAAGTGGTAAGGTTTTCTCACTTGCTTAGCTTCAGCACAAATTTGACATTTATAACCTTGTTCAATTTTATGTTTAGGAATTAAATTTAAGTTCATCATTCATTTAACATAACTAAAGTTTAAGTGTCCCAAATGACTATGTCAAATAAATGAATTCTCAATAACATTTATGATAGGAAAATTAGAAAAATCAACTTTATTTGAACTAATAATGTTCTCAACTCGCAGTTTAAACAAATCATTGGAAAGATAGCTTTTACAATAAAAGTTCAGTAATATAAAATTACAACTTTATTTTACTTGAAAGAAATCTCATAACCCTCCCTAACTATTACAGAACTACTTATTATATTTCTTCGAATTGTTGGGACATGATGCACCCTTTGTAGAGACAATATGCGCCCTAAAGGAAATTTCAAGTCCATGCGTCCTATCCCAAATACTTTGGCTGCACTTGAGTTCCCCATCATCACAACCCTTTCACTAACAAACTGAAAGACACAAACAGTGATTTACCAACATAAACATGCACATTAGCACTAATGTCTATAAGCCAATCATATGGTTCATAGATAGAAAATAATTTGGGTTTAAGAGAAACATACTCGTCAGCGAATGCATCAGAAACTCCAGCTTCGCTGGTGTCTCCAATAACCATGTTGACAACTGGTCCAGCAGACTGGGCTTTAGCCTTGGCTTTTTTAGAGGGACACTCCTTAGCCTAATGCCTTTTTTGTCTACAATTCCAATAAGGCATGTTTGTCTTCAGTTTCTTATTAATTTTAGCTTTTCCTTTATTGATGGTTTTAGAGTTTGAGTTTAAGTTGACTTTCTTCTTTCCCACAATCACATTTGCTTTAGGATTATACTCAATAGGAACACTATGAGATTGATTTCTATGTTTCTCTTTTATGCTTATGGCAATTATCAAATCATTTAGAGTCAATTTCCCTTTTTGATGCTTTAGAGTCATGCCAAAAATTTTCCATGATTTAGGGAATTTATCAATAATAGGAATGACCATGAAGTTTTTAGAAAGTTTCATCTCAACATCAGCCAGAGAATGCTCCAGATTGATCAATTCATGTGTCTGTTCAGATACAAACATGCCCTCAACCATCTGATACTTCAGGAATTTGGAAACTGAATACTTTTTGAGCCTTTGCTCTTTAGTATTTATTTCCTATCTAATTCGTCCCATAAAGTTAGCCAAATTGGAATCAAAACAGTATACATCAAAGAGTGTATCAGACAAGGATAACAGAATCACTCCTTGAACAATCTGATCCTTCATTTTCCAATCAGCTATTTCTTTAGTTTTGGGATCAATTTTAGTTGGTTCTGGCATGGTCAACTGAATCAATAAAAGAAAACCTTTTATCGTCAGTTAAATTTTTATGTATTGTTGCCAATGCTTAAAAAACTAGCCTGGGAACCTTTTCGGTAGTTTGGACAGGTCAATATTTGTTGGCACAACTTCACCAATAGCATTAGCATTTGTAGCTATGATAGATTTCAAGAAAATAATTCTAAAGCAAAATATCTAGGCAAAATTTTCAAACAAGATTCCTAGATAGGATATCTAATCAGAATTTCCACAAATAAAAAACATATGAATAACTCATTTCTTCAAGATTGTTGAATGCAGGATATACTAATATGCAATAGTGCAACATAATAAATAAATATTGCGAGTCAGACTATCAGGAATTGGAACAAATAATCACAATTAAGGTAATACGTGTGTTTTTATCAATTTAAAATTCAAATGAAGCATGTATGATCAGAGTTATACATATAGCATGGGAGATTAGAATTAAACATACAACATATTCAAGGCAAAATAGAATTTATGCATATATTTAACTAGATACGAGTATAAAAAAAAGTCAAAATTACATATATGTCAATCGAGGCATAAAAAGTAGTAAAGCATGTTGTTAGTATAATTTAAACAAGATACAAAATTTAATAAAAAACTTAGCTTAAGAATTCTGTATCATAATATAATCAATCATAGAATTCTATTTACCTTGAAGAAATGAGTGCCCGACTCACTATTGCCTTGAGTATAGCATTGCTCCTCCCAGGATTAGATGGTCCAAAACAATTAGGTGAACTCCCTCACGTTCACCTCAAACAATACTTAATTGCCAAAATCATAATCACATAGCCAATTATCAAGATATATATATGAGACTGATTGGATGATTATATCAGAGGGAGAATATCAGTAGAAAAAAAAGAAAGACAGGAATTTAGGAGAGAAATGATGTAAGTAGGATGCTTTGTGCGTTTTCTACATTTTTTAGTGTGTTCTCAAGTTTGCCAGAGGTAAATTATTTATAGACAGGATTAGGGTTAAAATTTGCCAGTTAATGGCCTTTAACACATCACTCCATCTAATGGCATTCCGCCACATCACCCACACATGTCACACGTCACACGTCCACCAGGCATCATGCCACGTTCCTCCAATGGGTCTAACTCAGCCAGCCCTTATCCAATTAGCCATATCCACGGTATTTTTGAAAATTTAAAATT
>JACGDI010002179.1:1366535-1434891 GCA_014898725.1 Jacaranda copaia
ACACATCTACCAGGCATCATGCTACATGTCCCACATCCACCAGGCATCATGCCACATTTCTCCAACGAGTCTAATCAGTTAGCCCTATCCGCAGTATTTTTGAAATTTCAAACAAATCCAAAAAAATTAGGCTTAGACTAAGACTAAGACTAAGACATTCGTCCTAACGCCAGCACCCTCGACCTAGATCTGGGTGGCAGCAATAGCGCGCACATGCAGTCCACTTTTATGAATCCCTTAAAGAACACTTTATCAAGTATTCTTATTTGAGTCCAATATAAATCAATCCACACTAGTTTATAAAACCAATGTGGGATAAGTGAAGGGTTGAAACAATCCTTCAACTTCTTCACTTGATTTTATAATTTACAAGCAAGTCTCTCCTTTCTCAATTTATCAATGTGGCACAATACAACACTTAACCATTTTATTCTTCCTCTATTTTAACCCTTTAATTATCTTTGGATTTCAACCATAATTGGCATCCATCCAATAATAATTAAACATACAATGTGGCTTGATTATGCCAATTACAACAAAAGATAGTGATGTACTTGATAGGTTTTTTCCACACTTTAAATTTATAGTAATTGAAGATAATTTCATAGTAAAAGTCAATTATTATGATTTGTTGGAACGCCGAGAAATTGGGCAGAACGGCCGTTGCGGTATTAGAATAGAGATTGGGGGTTCCAGTGTGATAGTTTAGAATGGCGGAGGTCAGAATCGGATGCCACTTTTCGAGAAATCATTCAAAATGGAGGAACAATCTGATTTTTCGGACTATTGCGGTGGTGCGGAATGGCACAGTAGAAGATCACGGTTTTATATTTGCAAACAGGGACATCCTCTGAGAGTTTTAACAAAGAACATCCAGTATTAAAGAGAATTTACCACCATCACAGCTTGTAGTTTGCCGAAATTTAAAGCTTTGATTTTACCTTGTATGGCTAACGGAAGTCAATTGGATGGTGCTTGGAAATGGGGGGTGGTTAGCTAGGGAGTCTCTGGAAGACGAATCTTTTCTTTTCATTTTTCTCTTTTAACTTACGGCCCCGATATTTTTTTTTTGGATATTTTTTTAGTTTTTTAACATGAAGTTCTATAATAATTAAATATTTATTTATTTAAATTTATTATAAATAATCTAAATATTATAAAGATAAATATATAAGTTTAAAATTCTCTAAGTTTGTATTTTTTATTAATAATTTTTAAATATTATAATTTGAGTTTTCAATTTACAAAAAGAACTAGAGAAGAATAGTATACGAAAAATTAATAAATAAAATGTTTTAGTTTTTGTTTGAATCCAAAAAAAGTTTAAATCTTATTAAGAAAAACATAATATTTATAATTAATTATAATTTATATAGAATGATGGAAAAAATTTAATTATTAGTTTATGTTCAGAAAAATTGAAAACTATTACAATTCTAAAATTTTTTTGTCGCAATTTATTTTGCCAAAAATGCTAAGGCATGTTACAACAGTTTGTACATTAATCCACTACAACTTCTTTTATATATATATGTCTATAATTTTATAGTATCAATTTCACTTTCATCATATTCTTTAATAATTGAATGAAAGATTTATAAAGTATTATCATCAGTGTTGCTATGATAAAGACTTATGAAACCTAAATCAATTTATAATACATAAAATTATGCTAATTATCTCATATTAGCTCCATTAAATAATTTTATATGTTTTAATATTCTTTTCAATATATTTTAAAATTTTTGAACAATTTAAATTATAAAATACTAGGAACGTCTGCAATCATTCCACGACATTGCAATGAAAGTGGAACGGCAATCTCCATTTCGTTCTTCGCGATCGTTCCTGTGAACTATATCAATTACAATAATTAAAAAAACATAAATAAGCTTTTACCTTATTTGCAATGACTAAAGCTAGAAAAGTATAACACGATCGTAGTTAGCAACTTTTTATTATACTCAATTACTATTTATTACACAGAATTAATTATAGCAAAAAAAAAAATTTTTTGTAGTGTTATTTTTTATTAATTTACCTGACGCACTCGGTTAATTATATTGTTGACATGGTTAAAAAAAATCTATAGCAGACTAGCATTCTTTCTTTTCTCCACTTTGTTGAGCCTAAACCCTGCAAAACTATTCATTCTTGCCTTTTTAAATCAAGATTCATCATGTGTTGTTGCGAATAATAAACTATTTTCAATCTTTTCGACTTTTATTTCCGCATAAGCAAGCAGCAAGATTGAGAAATGCTTTTATTATTATTTTTATTTTTTTTGCATTTCTTTGTTTTAAAAATTCTATTCAATTTCATATGCATATATATTCCTATAATTTCCCAAACTTGAGTATTAATTCTGTCCAATAATAAAATACGCTTGGGAGGATAATGTTGAATGGATTACACACACACACACTAATCCAGCGTTTCTTGACTTGTTTAAAGGAAGTATGTTGTCCAGCAACGCCCAAAAATCGAGGAATAATGGTCCAAAGAGACAATTTGGTAAAATGTAATTTGAAGAAGAATTCAATTCGAGAATTAATAACCTTTTTCCTTATTGATTTAATAAACAAATACTAAGCTGCACATCAATTATAACAATCGTGCTTGGTTTATGGAAAATGCTGATTAATTTTCTCATATATGAGAAAATGGCTTGTTCAATTGCTTCTTCTAGTGTCATAGACTTGAACTATACAAAAGATAGATGCCTTTGAAGATATTAGTTTTTTCAGAAAAGAAATCGTTGTGATAATTTGCAAGACAAAAATAAATTTTGGAAGACTGTTGTAGTGTTGCTACGGGTATGATTTCTCTAGTTAATGTATGTAACGTATAAATACAGAGAATTTAGTACATATGCCTGGTGTAATTGGCACTAAATTAATTGGTGTTTTGGGTTAATTACATGTTGAAGAGATGCTTTAGTTCTTTATATTAGTGTCAATCTTGGTGGAAATCTATAAATATTGTCTCGTCTAAAAGCAAGCATGGATTGATTGAACTTGAGACAACGATGTGGAGATTTGTGGGAGCATAAAAAGCTTTGTCTGAAAATGCCACAATATTGTCCCACATTAATATTTTAGCTAAAGGTGACTCATTTTATATGTAGTTCAAGAATTGATGCTTGGATCAACTAAATTAAATTAAAGTTGCTGTTTTTGCTTCTTTTTTTCTCGCATGCCGAATAACCTTAAGTTTAAACTATTTATTACACTACCTCATGATTATCTGAATTTTTTATAATATGAAACTTAGAATTTTTTAACAATACCTACGATAACTCGTAATGAAAGTACATGAACAAGCAGCTGCCAAGACAAAAGCGTAAGTTAGACTACTAATAAAATTGAGCTACTACACAAGTTATTGGAATTAATTTCATGTTTTTAAAATTTTGAGTTTTGTATAAATTTTATTATGTGATGCATACAATAATCCTATTAAGTACTTTTTTCCCCTAATGTTGTAGCGTAGAAATATTACCAAGATATGCTATAATTTCTTTTTTTCTCTTTTCCGCTCATTTTTATTTTCTTTTCTATGCTTTTTCTCTCCATTTTTTAGTTTATCAATTTTTTTTTTTAATTTATAGTGGCAATAGAGAGAATTTTGAAAAGATGGGGTGACTACTATATATAAAGAATTTTAAATAGAGGGGGGGTGGGGGGGTGGGAATGTAAGGCAGTAAAGAGGAAAGAAGATTGGAAGGAAAATGAGGAAGATAGCAAAAGAGAATGAGAGAAATGAGGTGGACAAAGAATGATAGGAAAGAGATGGGGGAGATAATAATGAAGAGGAAAATTAGAAAATGTAGGGTATGGACGACATTGAAGGGTGCAAAAAAAGAAAGAAGTGAAGATGGTGATGAAGGGAAAGAGATAATATTTGTAACTTGATATACTAAATTTATTGTTAAAAGAATGAAATAAACTATAAATCATTATAAATACACCAAGATACCCAGGGATAAAATGATCATTTAATAAATTAATTTTTTTTAAAAATTTTTAAGTTGAGGGTTAAATGGTTAATTTACAATTTCTATTTGAGATTTCAACAGAGCATTTTAAGAAGGACGTTTTTGCTAATTATAAGAATTAAATGAAAATATTTTGTAATTTTAATATTTGAAGGGAATATAGATGTAATTAACTCAATTTTATAGTTGAACTAATCTCTTCTCTATATTCATAATCAATTTTCCCTTTCCTTTATGATTACATTTGTTTCTTGCTTTCTTGCGGGTTGTGGGCTTGGTGGGTAGTACAAATACGATTAAACAAAACTTAAAAGTAATTGGTTATAAAATCAATTAATCTCCAATAGGTGTTTTCTGATAAGCTAGAAAAGAACGATTAAGAGGGTGTTTAGTGTCAGCTTATAAATTTTTCAAAATATTTTATAAGACATTTGAGGGTTTATAAGGTGTGAAAAAAATATTTGGTAAATTTTTTTATAAAAGAACTTATAAAATTCTAAAATAAAATGTTAGGAGTTTAAGGTCTTTTTAAAAAAGTAAATAGTGTCTAACTTATTTTGAAGGCCTTAACAAATTAATTTAATTTTAATTATATTAATTACAAAAATATTATTATTAACATTTTATAAGTTCTAAAATATTATTTTATCTAAATACTTTAAAAATTTATTTTTAAAAAAAAGATCTAACGTCTTATAAATTTCAAAAATATTTTAAAGTGGGAGCTTATAAAACCTTTTAGACAAAATTAGTCAAACACTCTCTAAGTATTCATTAATATTTTGAATATGAAAAATGTGGTGGCCCTTTCAGAAACTGATTCTCTCTCTTATTTTAAAAATCGGATGCTAACATACTTATATTTTAAGTTTCTAACCAAACAATAATAAGAAAATTATATTAATCTTAACTCAAGTTTGTTCAATAAATTTTCAATTAGGCATATCTGCGAATTTTCCATTATGTCTAATTTCAAAATGCTGCAGAAGAGCAGTAGGCAGTGAGAAGCATACTGTGGGTTTACCCTGTAGTCGGGCTTTGTACTTGAAATCCTTGTCTCTTTTGCCAAGTACTCATGGAGAGAAGGCCGCTCTGAACTCAAAGTTATCATCTTAAATTCAGGGATGCGATGCGCGCGTAATAAGCCTAGTCATGCCCGTTAAGGGTTGGATGATATCAGTATGATAGGATGGGCTTAATGATGCACAATAATGCGTGCCGGCATTACTTAGTGTTGGCTTGGAGCCGCTCGTTTGTGGGCTTGCTGGCTAAGTGTTGAGATAGGACTAGGTCACAGTTGCAGCTTAAACTGTGTTGCATGCCATGCGCACCATGCGCTAAAATGAGGGTAGACTACCGCAAGTTGACTATACAACGTATATGCGAGGTAGGGCAACGAGCACACTTGTGTGAGACTTAGCTAGGCGACAGGAACACATGCGGGAGAACTCAGATATGCGTGCGCAGGATGGAAATGAGATTTGACCCGCCGCGTGATAGGCAGTGAGGGCAAAAGCATATCTAGCACACATAGCAATGGGCCACCATGACATGGCATAGAGTTGGGTGCACAAACGGGCAATTGGTAGATACTTGGTGCACACCTTGATGGCCTGTGCAGAGCATGTGTGAGCAGTTAGGACTTGGTTAGGAGAACTGTTCGGGGCACTTGGCAGACCCACAATAGTTTGCTGAAGCGACTATAGACATGTGCAATTATGTGGAAAATTGCCGAGAAACTTGGCAGCATTTTAGTACAACATTTACCTAGTAGAGTGGGGATATCCAATGCAATACTTTTATCGGTTATATCTACTTGGCTGAGATTTCACAACTCCTATTAGATAGAGATAATTAGTAGGAAGTTTTGAGGGAGCATTATGTGATAGCTCAAGGTTGTTTCTGGTGTAATTGATTGTTTGTGAGCAATAGAATTCACGGTTGGGCGTGGCTCATAATCTTGTGAGGTTCTTGCACTTTGCTTATGCTTGTTGAATTATTTCTACTGCATACGTGCATAGATAATTTGCAGGTTGCCTTGGAGTTGTATCTTCTCAAACTTCAGCTAGCCAAGCACAAAATGGAATGCTTGGGTGAATGGGCTAACTGGTTTTGCACTTGGAGGAAGTCAGGCCTCACATGGACAAGGCACATTTTGTAAGTTTGATCGAACACCGTCTTGCCCCTATGACACTTAGTAATATGGATGTCAAGGTATCGTAGCCACTAATCAATAGCAATACAACATTAAAATTCATTAGTCATAGATTGGTAAATAGGGCTTGAAGTATGATATATGGACACAAATATGATGATACAAACATAATATACACGGGTTGGAATGCTACAAAGTACGCAAAGGAATTTGGAGTCAATTGACTTAGATACATCTCATAGCTCTTAACTACCTCCAACAACAAGAGATCAGGAGAAAGAGAAAAACTACAACTCAAGTAACCATTAAAAGTGGTAAAATGCTCTAGAGGAGGCAATATAATGCGACCCGTGAAAGAAGGAATAACAAACTCAAACTCATTAGAGGCATAGTAACTATGTCTTAAAATCTCTACCTCCTATATAGAAAGTGAACAAAGGGCTCATTAGCACTGGTAAAGCTAATATCCACATTAGGAGTGTCCTTAGACCTTTTCTTATAAAAATCATCTTTTTTAAACTTAAACTTAAACTTAAAATTAGACACCGACTTTGAAGAAGGGGGTAAAAATTAAGGAATAACCAATGTGCTCTTGATGCACAACTCCACGACCTAAGAATGGATAAGATGACGAGCTTAGAGAAGGGACCAAAGACTCAAAAATGCAGCAACACTGCGAAGAGGATGACCCCCATGAACACATGCAACTTTGACATAACTGCGACCACCAAAAATGGCATCCGTTGGAGGGTTTGCCTGTGATAGAGATGCCCCACAAGTGCTTGCCACCCAACAGGTGCCTCATGTAGAGGTACTCAATCAGTAGCCCATGGGGCAACCAGCTAATCCATTGCGGTGATACTTGACTCTTGGACTCTAACCTAAATTGATCCTACTACCTGACATCTCACTATCAAAACTAGACATGTCTCACTTTCAAGCTAAAGTTTTCTAGAAAAACCTTCGTTGATTCTAAAGAGTTGGAAAATACAAATGAGAGAATAAAGTAAGCAAGATGGTAAAAGATTACCTTAGGAACTCATCTTATCTCACCAAAAAAGATTACTTCCTAAAAAGCCAAATTAAGCCCTTTTGAAGATGTAGACCATTAAGCAACATATCACCTAGAAATGATTAGTTAAAAAGGGCCAAGTGTCTTCAATTTGGTCAATTGTCAAATTATTCAAAATTTTCAAAGTCAAAATTAAAAATAAACTATCAAAATTTAATAAAATTAATTAAGGTTAGATAAAATTAGAATTAAGCTTATAATGTACTTTTAACATGTAAATAAACTTTTCTAACTGAAAATAAGGAGCTTGATTATACGGAAAAATAGAACCTTAATGGTAAAAAAGTATAAACTAATAAATAGGTGTAATTAATAAATAATTGAACAAATAAATGGCTAGTGAACCAACAAAACAAGCCCATCAAGATGGCACCCAAGCTCAAGTGAGATGAAGCCCACTAAGTATCTTGTCAATATAAATTTCAACTTAAAATGCGAAAAAGACACATAAAATCATTTTGCAAAAAAGTCCCAACCTATAACTCTACAAGCATGTTTCAAGAATAGAAGCCATTTTATTTTGTTGGCTTTCAGAAAGAATTCCAGCTCCATTTATATGAAACATCACCTTTAATATGTGACAATTGTTGAGATGTTGAGTTTTGGTGGCTCTATTCAATATAATGATATGCATTTGATTGTCATGCTCTCGTACTTAATTCCATCATATTCATATTTATCTGCGCTATATATATAAAAAAATTCTTATACATTTGAAGTGGTAGTTACACCATATTACACCAAATTTTGAATTATCAATTATATCCATATTTTTTAATTTAATTTCAATGTGCATTTATTATCCAAAATAAAATTACAAAACACTAGTAATATGGTCAAAATATAATGAAAAATTTATTGAATGTATAGGCAGGTACATATACCCACATTTTTGAATTTTTGGCATAAGAATTATTTGCTCTATATGAGCTTATTTTAATCATTATTAATATTATATGCCATTTAGTTTGGTTATTGTTAAAACTATGCTATTGTTTAACTATATTATATAAGGAATAAAAATTGAGTGTTTTGTTATTTACCAATATAACTAGTATTAACAATATGATAAACTAAATTGATGTGGGTAGAAACTACGTGCTCAACTACTAGTGCTACATAAAAAAGAAAGCACCTTTACAATCACAAACTTTACTGGTACACTAATTTATTATATACCATCTATACTCTAGTATTTTATTGGATAGAAGAATTTTTAAAGTCTTACCTGAAATTTTACTCTAAAAAAATGAAAATAGTTGCTTAGTGACTATTTATCCTCGTATTCTTCCCTTCTCCCTCCCACTTTCCTTATTCTCTACCATAATTCACAAAAAACCAACTATGTATTCTGTTTCATATCATATAGATAAAAATTAAGTGCTTTATTATTAATGCAATTAGCACCTATATTATGAGAACATAAATTTCATGTATGCAGAAGATGACGTCCCATGATAAATAATTATTAATTAAGAGTTAAAGACTTTGAGAAAATTCAAGTGTAGATATGTGGCATTGGTTTTTTGATTGTAAGTAGGGATGGGAATAAGTCAAGCTACTTGTCAGGGGCCTATGGCGTAGCTATTTATGGCCTACCTCAGCTGCCTCTTTTATGAGATAAAATTTTAATATGTTGATGCACTAATAATGTAATTAAACAAACATGCATAATGTGTTAGAAACTTTTAGTAGCTCTCCTTGCCCTATCATCTACTTTATCACCTCATCTCTGGTGGGTACACCTAAAATCTCTTATACTGTAGGTTGCCTCTTCATTCAAAAGCTTTGTACATAAAAAATAAAAATAGAAAAATGAGGCTCTTGAGCTTACATATATACAAAAATCAAAACAAGGTTTATGTGTGTTTATATATATATATATATATATATTATAAAGTTATAACAAATGAAAGAAAAAAATTTGGCAAAGTTTCCTTATAAATTGATCAATACCTAAAAAAGACAAAGCTTAACAACAACATAATACATCAAATCAATAACAAAATGAGAAGATACCAACCCATCCCCCTATCCCTTCTCATCTAATCATTTTAGATATATAAATTTAACATTGATCTTGAAAGTATACTATGTTACTAAAGAATGAAAGTTGAGAAATTTACAAATTGCTTCAGTCTTAGAAGCTCTATTCTTCTCGGTTTGCGTGGACTTCTTCAAGGGCATCCCAAACATCTGGACCAATCCAACTGGCCTCTTGCTCGTCTTCCAAGCATGGCCATACATTACCCTCTCATATGGTTCTCATGTTGCGGATCGCAATATACATATCTCTATAAAAGAAAATGAAATAACTTAGTATGTTAAATACATAAACATACGATTATAAGTAAATATATTTACATACATATACCTTCCATTCCCTGAACAACAGTGCTCAAAAACTCAGAGGGATACCCTAATTTTGATGACTTTCATCAAAACTTTGGATTGTCTAGTGAGGGTATGTACTTACATAAAGTTCATAGCAATAATTAGTAGAACAATATTTATATAATGAATACAGAATAAGTGACATTTATATTATTTTCTACCTATCTATTGTGTCACTTAGGATGCAAGTATACCTTACTAGAATTTTGGGATGGGGGTGCTAATCCCTCCTATCTAGATTTCGGCCTTCATAGGATAGATGGAGCAGCAATGGATCGCCAGGTACCATGTGCAGAGGTGGATGGCGAAGGAATGTGTGTGGGTGATGAAGATGGTGGTCATGAAAGGGAATGCTACTGTGAGGGTAGCTGTGTGGATGGAAGATGGATAACTTCACAGTAACAAATAATGACAATGGTGATAAAGAGGAAATGGATGATGGAATATGGGCATGTGGGAAAAGAAGACTTGAGGTAGGCATAGTCCTAAAGGGGCCAGTAATTTGGAAGGTTGGGTAGTGGACTTGGCCCTATGCCTTATAGACTGGTGATATATATATATATATATATATAACCCTTACCTCAGTTGGTGATAGGGGGTTGGGTACCTAATTGGGCTACCATATGTAAAAATTATAGCAAATTTATATTAGAATTCAATACATCAAAAATGAATTAATTGAAGAATTATTTATTACCTAATTAAATGAATTAGTTGCAATAATTTAGATTTTAAATTGAACCCTAACAATTTGAAATAAATTTAAATTCTAGTAATATATTAATTGAACATTTATTATCTAACAAATCGAACAATTTATAAAAATTAAAATCCTAAATTGAGCCTCAATAATTTGAAATAAATTTAAATCTTAGTACTTAATATATTGATTGGACAATGTAATCTAACTAGTCAAACAATTTGATAAAAAATAAACCATATGTAGAACCCTAACAATTTCAAAACCAAATCCTAGTAATTAATATACTAATAGAACTATATAATCTAACTAATTAAATAATTTTTAAAAATTTAAATCCTAAATTGAACCCAACAATTTGAATCGAATCCAAATATTAGTAATTAATATGTTAATTGAACAATATAATCTAACAAATTGAACAGTTTACAAAAAGTTTAAATCCTAAACTAAATTTTAACAATTTGAAATAAAATGAAATCCCAGTAATTGATAATTGAACAATATAATCTAACTATTTGAATAATTTGTAAAACCTTAAATCCCAAGTTGTACCCTAATAATAGAAACAAATTCAAATAGTGGTAATTAATATATTAATTCAACAAATTAAATCATATAATTTCTCAAGCATAAACCTATAATTTCAAACTTATAGTCACATAATATAATTTTGATAATTTGAACAATTTACACGACAAAATTTAACATTTTAGATCAAATAAAATTTCAATATCGTTTTTTTTTCTTTTTTTCTTTTTGTAAGAAAGGATAGAAGCATAACCCTTGTCCTAATTTTATTAATTTCCAAAAAAGTACGAAAAGTTCATGTGGTGGTCATCTTGACTAGGGCTATTAATGATTCAAATCTTTATTGCATAATTCGATATTTGAATAGTAGATTCAAATTCGAGTTTAATATAATATTCAATATATAATCAAATTTGAATCGAATTCAATAATATTCGAATTTGATATTTGATAAAATATTCGAATATATATTATTATATATTATATATAATATTATATATTAGTATTTTTATTTGTCAAAACTTAAATTTTTTATGATTTACAGTAATGAATCCATTGAATAGTATGTCAACTATTATATGCATTTGATATTTGCTTCTTGGGTAAATCTAGTATTTTCATTTTATGACAACAATAAAAAGTGAAAAAATAATAAATAATTCAAAATTTAAGTAACAAGTTGAGTTAATCGAACATTTGTATCGAAACCGAATATATTGAATAGTTACTCGAATCAAATTCAAGCCAAATTTAGGATTCGAGTCGAATTTGAATTCAAATACGAATACGAGTAAAATGAATTGAATCAAATTCAAATCCTCATATATTCAGTTTGATTTGATTCGTTAACAGCCTTAATCTTGACCACCCACATCATGAAGTCAAAATGAGTTTGCTTAGTGCCCGGCCATTTGGTTTCATTTTCAAAATCCCTTTTCACATTTTTTCCACTATACAAAAAATAAACACATCACTCTATACATATTTTCACATGACATCATTTTCATTTTTATTTTCAAAATACATTCTCCAATAACCTATATATCTTTTCTCTCTATTATATTATTTGTATCTCTCTTCACCTACAATCTACTAAACCCAACATAATTATTTTTCTAACCATTCATCCAAACACAAACTCATTTTCAATTCACTTTCATTAAATACTTTCCAACATTTTGAAAATGATGGAAACCAAACGGGCTCAGTATTCTAATTATAATAGACATAATTTGACATGCACTATTGCTAATCAATGATCCCTAATGTATGGCAGCTTGAATTTTTCAATCCTTATGATGCCAACAATATAACCTTATAGATCCTTTCCATTGATGACTTGAGATGTTTTGCAGTTACATGCATGGTTCGCAAGCTAGTCCGCTATTTGTTTTCCTTCACAATTTTGCTTGTATTATCTCAACGAGCTTTCTAATATTTGCCAGTTTATGATTCATGTGCCAAAGGACTAAGGTTGGAGGCAATGAGTTAGATTAAATGGGTTGCATCCACCTTAGTCCATACCTTTTCTATAACCCATTCACAACAAAGCTCTAGTCTTTTAAAGAGGGTGTATAACTTTTTTTGTGACTATGCTTGCTTGTCTAAGATAGGACTGGAAAGCCATGATGACGTCCCCATTATTGTCTATATTCAATCCACCCGCTCCTACTTCACCTGGATTCCCTCTTAAGGTGCTGCCCATGTTGAGCTTGATCTAGCCATTTTTTGGCATGTGCTACTACACCTCCTTCTATTATCTGCCTTGTAGTCTTTGGAGGTGAACTCCAAGAATGTAGGCAGCTTTCACATCCTCCTTCTAGAAATTTTAAGTTGGCAAGTTTGTGCTGTCCAATTTGTGGTTGTGTTGATTAACTTGCTAAATGATCTTTTCGTGATTCACTATTTTATCTTGATATTTGGCATTATTTCAAGCACACCATAAAAATCATAATATTAGTAATGGAATAATATTTCTTATTCGCAATTGAAGTAAATGACGAGGAGTTATTCCATGCCTTGATTATGTCTCTATGCATTCAATATGAATTCTATGGTGATTAAAGAGGTCTTGATGATATACTATTGTTCCAGAATATTACCGACATGCAGCAGTGCAATGATATAAAGAAATGAAAGCAATTTAGATTATCAATTGTTAATTGAAATAGATAATCACAAGATGGCAAAACGTGCATTTTTATCAAATTATAAATTCAAGTATAATAGGCATGATATGAATTATACATTCAACGAAATCAAGACATAACAAAATTCATGTATTCAACGTGTTGTGATTTTAGGAAAAGTCAAAAATTACATAACAAACTAAGGCATCACAACATTAAGAACATGCGATCAGTAAACGTAATTTAGATACTAAAGTTAAATATCTAAAGATTCTGTATCATAATAGAATCAGTCAAATGAACAAGTCACAGACGAATTCTATTTATCTTCAAGAAATGAATGCCCCAACTCACCAGTGCAACAGGTACAGTGTTATTCCTCCCAAGATAAGATGGTCCAAAATGATCAAGTGCCCCCCTTCTTATTCACCTCAAACAATAACTTAATTCGCCGAAATTAGATAGCTGAAACTCTTATAAAGATAGAAAGATGGGGAGATATGAGAGAAAGGATATGTGTGTATATGTTCTGTGTGTATCTTAAATTCTGCTAGAGGTAGACTATTTATATAAGTATATTAGGGTTGACTGTAGTTAACAACCTCAACACGTTTCTAGGTTTTTAACTAATCAGTGGATATATCTCCAATTAGGGTTTTTACTTGATCAAACCCTAATATTTGGACCCAAAGTCGGGCCAGGCGGCGAAGGCGGCGTGTGCGTGTGGTCCACCTATATGAACTCTTTAATGAACACTTTTAACAAGCATTCATTCTTAAATTTAATATATAGTAGTCCACACTTCTTTATAAAATCAATGTAGGACAAGTGAAGGGTTGAAATAACCCTTCAACTCCTCCATTGTGTTTTATAAGGCCCATACTTGTCTTTACTTTGTCAAAGTTCCTATGTGGGACAAAATCAATTCATAGAACTTAACCATTTTTTTTTCTCTATTTTAACACTAACATTATCTTTGGATTCCAACCTAATTGTCATCCATCCAAATACAATTTCTCTCTTTTAAACATGTAATTAGGCTAATATAGGGAATTACATTATGCCAATTACGACAATCCCCTACAAATTCATAGATAATGGCTATCACATTCAACATAGCTCACTTTTAGCAATGGTACCTTTTGATTTGAACCACCCCCAAAGTTATATGACTTCTACCACCACTAGGAAAAATAGATCTAAGCTTTGAATTTGTGCCTATGATTGTGATTGCATCCATGAGTAACAATGAGCTAAAAGTTATGTACTGATCTCTGAGGTTGACACATTAAGACCATGTGTCCTGATTCTATATCATGAATGTTTGTCAAGGAATAACCCAATTCCTTTAGTCCTAGCCAAAGGACTATCTTCACTTAGTTGGGTGCCTCCAAGGATGCATTGCTTATATCTCATCCAAAAGACTTAACCCCATTCAGGGTTAAACTCTTACTATACCATCAGTAGTCAGCACCTACAGACAATTAGGGGAGATACACTAGATACAAAATATCAATCTAATTTTTAAGTGCAACTTGATATACTCAGAAGTTTGTTTATACGACATTGAACCTACCTTATAGGATCTGTATTTGGTAGGTTAGGTTGCTATTGCAGGAATATCACTAATGGGTTTCCAGTCTCATTCCCAACCTAAATTTATGAGCCAAGGACAAATCAAGTCCTTTAATTAGAGTCTGCAATGTTATCTTTAGATCTAGCAAAGTCAATTGCTATAACCATATTAGACACTAACTCCCTTATAGACTTTAGTCTAACTTGGATGTGTCTGTTAGTTTTTTGATTAAATTTTGAACTTCTAATCTTTGTAATTGTGATTTGGTTATCACAATGCATTGTAATTCCCAAAAAAGATTTAGTTACCATGGGCAATTATACCACCAGCCTAATTAGCTATTTTGTCTCTATCCTAATTATGTCCAAAGCACACAACTCAGTCTCAAAAGTAGACTGAGTTACTAAAGTCTATTTAGTAGACTTCCAGGAGACAGCGCTCCCACCTAAGGTAAATACGTTCCTTGTACACCCATTACTACTAGAGTTTTTAGCGATCTAGCTAGCATAACTGTACCCTTTCAGCACTACAAGAAATCCCTTATAGTGTAAAGCTAGTGAAGCGGAGCCCTTTAGATATCTAAGTACCATATCCAAAGCCTCCCAATGAGTTCGATTAGGATATCTTATATATCTAGCAAGCTTAGAGATCATAAATGAGATATTTGGTTTCAAGCCATTTGCAAGGTATTGCAAGCTAATAATTATTTGAGAATACCTAAATTGAGACACTGGTACACCAATTTCATTCTTAAAGAGAGCTACTGAATGATCAAATGGTGTTTTTGTGATTCTACTTTATTTATAGCCAAATTTCTCAATTATCTTCTCAACATAGTGAGATTGAGAGGCTATTATACCTTCAGTTGAACGAGTTAACTTAAGTCCAAGAATTATATATGTAACACCTATATCTTTCATTTCAAACTTATTCTTTAAGAAACACTTAGTTTCATTGATAATCTTAATGTTGAAGCTAATCAGTAGAATGTAATCTACAAACAAACATAACACAATACAGTTACCACCTTTAACTTTGCAGTAGATGCACTTCTCATTATCATTAACTATGAAGCCAAATGACAGTATAGTTTTATTGAACTTTTCATGTCATTGTTTAGGTGCTAGTTTCAAATCATAAAGTAATTTAACAAGCTTGCAGACTTTTCGCTCATTTCTAGAAGCTACAAATCCCTCAGGCTAATCCATATAGACTTTTTCCTCGAGATAACCATACAGAAAGGCTATTTTCACTTTCATCTAGCGAATAAGGAAATCATATATGAAAGCCAGTGCTATAAGCACTCAGATGGTAATCAAATGAGCTACTAGGGAATAGGTGTCGAAGTAATCTATTCCTTCATTTTGCTTAAACCCTTTAACAATAAGCTTGGCTTTAAACTTATCAATAGTTTCGTCAAACTTAAGTTTCTTTTTAAAAATCCACTTGCTTTTTATAGTAGTACACTCCAAATGGAAATTGACTAATTCCCATGTCCCATTCAAGACAATAAACTCTATCTCACTCTTAATGGCTTTCTTCCAATGCTTAGCTTCTGGAGAAGCCATAGCATCCTAGAAGGTAATAAGATCACCCTCAACATTGTAAGTAATAAAGTCACTCCTAAAGTCCTTAGCAATTCTAGCTTTTTTACTCCATCTGGGTTCATCCAGTTCTCCAAGAACTGTGTCGGTACAACTAGGACTAGCCCCCACATTTGTCATCTTTTTCTCATGATTAGGAATCGATGTAGACTTAGGGGTTGAATCTAAAGAAACATTTTGAGGTATCCTAATCTTCATTGGAAACACATTCTCAAAGAACATAGCATCGCAAAATTTAACTATAGTGTTCACATTTATGCCCGAATTTTTGATTTAATAACCAGTAATCTCATAGCATTAGAGGTTTCCACATCGCTTAAAAAGACAGCATCAATAGTCTTAGAACTTAGCTTTTTCCTCTTGTGTTCAGGGACTAGAACTTTTGCAAGACAGCCCCACACTCGAAAGTATTTTAGACTAGATTTTCTGCTTTTCTAGAATTCAAATGGATTGCTTTCTTTATGTTTTAGGGGAACTCTATTTAGAATATGGAAAATTTTATTTAGAGCTTTCCCCCACATGTACTTGGGCAATCCAGAATTTAAAAGCAGACTGTTAATCTTGTTTACAAAAGTTCTATTCTTTCACTTAGCTATTCTATTTGAAGCGAGAGAATAAGCGGTTTCTTCATGAACTATGCCAAAATTCTAATAGTATTCATGAAATGGGACACATATTCTCTACCCTTGTCTGACCTTAACCATTTAAGTTTTCTATCAATTTGTGTTTCGGCTTCATTTTTGAATGTAATGAACTTTTCTAGTATTTCATCTTTATATTTTAATAAATAAACATAACAATACCTATTGCTATCATCTATAAAGGTGATAAATTATCTTTTATTGTCTTTTGTTAATACTTCATTGAACTTATAAATATCTATGTGTACTAAGTCAAGAATTTCAGTTTGTCTTTCAATTGAGTGGCAAGGCTTTCTAACTTGCTTAGCTTTAGCACAAATTTGACATTTATGACCTCATTCAATTTCATATTTAAGAATTAGATTTAAGTTCATTATTCATTTGACAGAACTAAAATTTAAGTATCCTAAACGACTATGCCACATAGATGAATGCTTAATATTATTAATAACATAAGAATTAGAAAATTCAACTTTATTAGAACTAATAATGTTTTCAACTCGTAACTTGAACAAACCATCGGAAAGATAATCTTTACAAATGAAAATGTCGTAATGTAAAATTACAATTTTATTCTATTTAAAAGAAATTTCATAACTCTCCTTAACTATTACAAAATCGCTAATTATATTTCTTTAAACTTCAAGAACATGATGTACCATTTGCAGAGATATTATGTGCCTTGAACGAAATTTCAGATCCATGTATCCTATCTCAAACACTTTAGTTGCACTTGAGTTTTCCATCGTTCCACTAATAGGCTGATAAGACACAAACAGTGATATTTCAACACAAACATACATATTAACACCAGTGTCTTTCAACCAATCATAGGGTTCATAAATGGAGAATAATTTAAGTTTGAAAGAAATGTACTCGTCAATAGATGCATAAAGAACTCCAGCCTTGCTGGCATCTCCAATAACCATGTTGACAACTAGTCCAGCAGACTAAGCTTTAGCCTTAGCTTTCTAGGAAGGACACTCCTTAGCTCAATGCCCTTTTTGTCCACAATTCCAACAAGGCCTATTTACCTTAGGTTTTTATTATCTTTGGCTTTTCCTTTATCGATGGTTTTAGAGTTTAAGTTCATTTGGTTCATTTTATTGTTGACTTTCTTCTTTCCTAGAACCACATTTGCTTTAGGGTGATTCTTAATAGGAATACCATAGGTTTGATTTCTATGTTTCTCTTTAACGCTTATGGCGATTATCAGATCATCTAAAGCTAATTTTCCTTTTTGATGCTTTAGTATCATGCCAAAACTTTCCCATGAGTTGGGGAACTTATCGACAATTGACATGAACATAAATTTCTCAGGAAGTTTTCTATGAGCATCAGCTAGGGAATACTTTAGATTGATTAGTTCATATGTCTATTCAGATTTAGAGTTGGGGAACTTATCGAAAATTGACATGAACATAAATTTCTCAGGAAGTTTTATATGAGCAACAACTAGGGAATCTTTAGATTGATCAGTTCATGTGTCAATTTAGATTTAAACTTTCCCTCAATCATCTGATACTTCAAGAATGTGGAAACTGAATACTTTTTGAGTCCCTACTCTTCAAATTGTATTTGCTATCCAATTTATCCCATAAAGACATAGCCGTATAGGAATTATAATAGTATACATCAAAGAGTATATCAAACAAAGCTGACAGAATCACTCCTCGAACAATCTGATCCCTCATTTTCTATTCGACTATTTCTTTAGTTTTAGGATCAGTTTCAGTTGATTCTGGCATGGTCAAGTGAATCAACCAAAGAAGACCTTTCATCATCAGTCAAATTTTCATGCACTGTTGCTAATGCTTAAAATACTGGCCCATGAATTTTTTGGTAGTCCAGAAAGTTTAATTTTTGCTGACACAATATCACCAATAGCACAAGAAGTGGAACCTATTACAAATTTATCAAGAAAAATAATCCTAAAGCAGGATATCTAGGCAAACTTCTAAAACATTCCAGGTAAAATTTATTGCAGATAATTAACACACATAATATCGTTTCTTCAAGATTGTTGTTCCAGAATATCATCGACATTCAGCAATGCAATGATATAAAGCAATTAAAGCAATTCAAATTATCAAATGTTAATTAAAATAGATAATCACAATATAGAAAAACATGCATTTTTATCAAATTATAAACTCAAGTATAATAGACATGATATGAATTATACATTCAACGAAATCAAAGCATAACAAAATTCATGTATTCAACATTACATAACAAACCAAGGCATCACAACATTAAGAACATGCAATCAGTTTATGTAATTTAGATACAAAAATTAAACAAAATTTATTTAAAGATTCTATATCGTAATAGAATCAGTCGAATGACTAAATCATAGACGAATTATGTTTGCTTTCAAGAAATGAAAACCCCAACTCACTAGTGCAATGGGTAAAACACTACTTCTCCCAGGACTCCCATGACAAAATGATCCAGAATGATTAGGTGCATTCCTTCTCGTTTACCTCAAATGGTAACTTAATTCATCGAAATTAGATAGCCAAAACTCTTATAAAGATAGAAAGATAGGGAGATAAAAGAGTAAAGATATGTGTGTATATGTTCTTTATTTTGTATGTATCTTAAAGTCTACCAAACACGGACTATTTATAGGGGTATATTAGGGCCGGCTATAGTTAGTAATCTCAACATGTTTTTAGATTTTTAACTGATCAGCAGATATATCTCCAATTAGGGTTTTACTTGGTCAAACCCTAATATTTGATCAACGGTTAAGTAAATTTTAAATTTCAATTAAATTTAATTCAAAAAGATAAGATTGAGATAATTCGCCCTAATCCCTGTGTCCAAAGCTAGGCTGGGCGGCGGCGGCGGCACGTATGTGGTCCACCTCTATGAACTCGTTAATGAATCCTCTTTACAAGTATTCATTCTTAAGTTTAATATATACTAGTCCACACTTCTTTATAAAACCAATGTGAGACAAGTGAAGGGTTGAAATGACCCTTCAACTCCTCCACTATGTTTTATAAGGTCCATACTTTTCTCTACTTTGTCAAAGTTCCTATGTGGGACAAAATCAATTCCTAGCACTTAACTATTTTTCCTCCTCTATTTTAACACTAACATTATCTTTGGACTCCAACCTAATTGGCAACCATCCAAATACAATTTCTCTCTTTTAAACATGTAATTAAGCTAATATAAGGAATTACATTATGCTAATTACAACAACAATCAAAACTGATAGTCCTATGGATGTTTAAATGGTCTTGGTGATATAATTAACCAAAACTGTACAACAGCATCGAATGTGATGAATGCATGTTCTTGGTTTTCATTCTCACGGTAGCATTAGCAATGGGAAGCAATTGAGTTGTGAGGTTGCTTTCAATTTATGGTGTGCATCCATGTAAATTTAAGCAGGTAGCATCCATTGGTCATGAGCTTTCACGAACACTGACCCATGGTTTGCAAAATTAATCATGGGGAACGAAATGGAGACTACCATTCTAGTTCCATTGTAATGTCGCGGAATGGTCGTGGACGTTCCATGCATTTTATAATTTAAAGTATTTAAAAATGTTCAAAAAATATCTAAAAAATGTTAAAACATATAAAAATATTTAATATTACTTATATTAGATAATTACAATAATTTTATGCATTATAAATTATTTTAGATTTCATAGAGTTTATTATGATAATATTGAAGATAATATTTTATAAATATGTCATTCAATTATTGAAGATCATAATAAAAATGAAATTGATATAATAAAATTATAAACACTAGTGACACCAAGTTTAGTACAATATTTTACAAAATGTTGTAACATGCCTTAGCATTTTTACAAAATACATTAAGATAAAAAATATTTTAGAAACTAATTGTAACAGTTTTCAATTTTTTGTGAGTAAAGTAATAATTAAATTTTTTCCATCATTTTATATAAATTATAAATTAATTATAACTATTATATTTCTTAATAAGATTTAAACTTTTCTAAAATTCAAACAAAAAATATTATATATATATATATATATTATCCTTCTCTTTGTAATTTGGAAGTGAAATCCACGTATAATGAAAAATATAATAAAAATTATTGATTAAAAATACAAACTAATATATTTTAAATTAATATATTTATAATTTTTAGATTATTTATAATGAATTTAAATAAACATTTAATTATTATAAAATCTCATGTCAAAAACTTGAAAAGTATTCAAATATAATTTTCAAATAAAAAAGGTTAAAATAATACATAAAATTTGCCAAAAATAAGATTAAATTAGAAAAAACAAATGAAAAGAAAATAATCTTCTTCTTCTCTACGACTCCCTACCTAAACCCTCTCCCATCTCCAAGTTCCCCATTCCATTAGCTACATAGAGTGAAATCAAAGCCTTAAATTTTGTCCAATTGCAAGTTATGTTGATTCTTATTAAATTTTGGTGGTGAATCTTTTTCAATTCTTGGCATTCTTCATTAAATTTTTTGGAGGATTTTCCTGTCTATGGATGTAAAATTCACCGACTTCTACTGCCTCGTTCCGCTCTATTTCATCTCACCATGATTGTTCGAAAAATTGCATCGCCACGCCGTTCTGATCGATTTTTCAAAACTTACGACTGTTCCCAACCTCTACCATTCTAAACTATTGCATTGGAACCCCAACCCCCATTTTGGTTCCGAAACAGCTATCTTAGCCAATTTCTCAGGGTTTCAGCGAACCATGCACTGATCACACCAAGATAACTCAAACAGGTATCTTAGATATGTCCATTGCCTTATTGGAGGGACTTCTTTAATTAGCTTGTTGAGATTCCTTTGGCCATCTTCCCAATCGATGTTCATTAACACAATGGTGGGAGTGGTTTTCTTCCAGCAAGGTTTCATAAAAAGGTTTTTCACCAATCTAATGGTCGTACTAAAATGAGACCTCATCATTGTCGATGTCCAGAAGATATGCAATTTTGCTTAGATTCAATATCTCTGCTGGTTTTTCCAAGTCCCTGAGTTAGAATTATGGGATGCAATGAGCTATAGTATTTATCTCGCATTATTCTAGCCTATAACGAATTATGAGTGTGGAACATCCACCATATCCTTATGGAAAAGGATTGAATGGAGCACTAAAAGCAATGAATGCCAAGACCTCTCTCATCTTTCAAATAGCACAACTTGCATTATGCCATGATGTTTAATGGATTTTATTGTGCACGTCATTGGAGCCCTAGAAGAACCAATTTATCAATCTTTCAGTTCAAATAACAATCACCTTTGGTAACAAAAGAAGTTGCAGCAAATAAACATATATAGAGTATAAATAGAATGCTTTTTTAATTGATTACAATCAGCCTCCCTGCAATAACAATATGGCCTTCTCTCATATTAAGATCCGGTAGTTCTTAATTCTAATGATAAGAATTTTGAATAATATGTTAATTTTGTTCCCTTTATACATACAATGGAGCACTAGACAGGTTATAAGAAGTTGTTTCATGAGAAATCCAGCATGGATATAATTCAACTTAAGAACAAAGAGTTTCCTTTCCTGTCCACTATGAAATAGTTTTTTTATCGTGTTAACTTGCTGCTAAGAGATGCACTCATAGTATTGAATAAAATCCATTATCTATGAGATGGAACAACCTTTCTCCATGTGTTGAATTGAATACTATCATGTCATCCTCATATGCTAATAGTTTGCAAGTTTTTTCTCGTCTTGACTTGTAGCACATGCATCGAAAGCTATCAAATTTCTTTCTTTTCTATTTCCTAGCAGCGCACCAAAAGTGCTGCTAGGACAATTAGACCTAGAAAAAGGATTGCCTTAACAGAACCATCTTATCGACTTGAAGTATCTAGTATATTCTCCATCCATTAACTAAAACTATGTAGCAACAATTTTCAATGGCCAATTTTATTAACTGAGTCCACCTTTTTAAGAGCCCAACATTCTCAAGTAATAATATTTTATAAAAATATATATAAACATGACATATGAAATAATTAAATCAAAATAAAAAATAAAAATTGAAAGTAACAAACTGGCACAATGAAGTGGCAGTGTTGATGGTTAGGCGAAGTGGTGGTGGAGCAGTGGTTTTCACCCTTTTTTAAATAGTGGCACGTGGTGGTTGTTTATCAAATGGGTGGTGCAACAAACTGGCTATAGTACTAGCAGTAACAGTGGTGATGGTGCAACGACTGTGATGTGTGATGAGGCAGCAAGAGGGGAGGAGAGATCTGGGAGAGATTGGAAGAGGGAAAGAGAAAGAAAAAGAAGGCGCTTGCAACTTTTTGTTTAAATGTTACGTCCCTATGAAAATTTTACTAGAAAATAATTTCTTATTAAAAAATCAAATAAATTATTTTAGTAATTTTTGATAAAAAAATTCATCTAAAATTTGTCGATCAATTCAATAAGAAAGACTTCCAACAACTTTCAAGCAAAACCTACCCATTTGAAACTTTAAAAGGTATTGCAAGAAATTCAAAAACATTCAATAAAATTCCAACTGAAGCTTTTTAGACAAAATTTGTGTCTAAAATGTGCTAGGAATTTTCTTTTAGAAATATTTATTTTCCCACAGAATTTTCATATGTCTAAAAGGTTTCAGACCAATATTTTAGATAGTTTATACATTTAAATCTTGTGTGCCAAATTTCTTCCAAAAATCTTCAAACTCTCAAATTGGTTTTTGAGGACATTCAAATGGACATTTAACTAGTCACAACTCCATCAAAAATCCTTTTGAAGTTTCTGAAGGAACTATTCCTTTAGAAATTTTTGTTAGAAATAGAAAGATCTTTTACAGTGCCCTTGAATCTGTCAATTTCAATCTCTTTTCTAGAAGAATATATACCTTAAAAGATCCTTAAATTGATAACATGTTCAATCTAAAAATTAGATTTATACGTATGGCCATCCTTATTTGCGTGCATCTTATAAAAAGAGATAAGAGAAAATTTTATTAAATAGAAAAATAATTTTATGAATTATTTAAAATTTTAATAAAACTTGATATCATTAAATACCATTATTAGAACAAAAAGTGGCCCCCCAAGCAGAATTAAAGAGCCCAAATTTATTTTCAAATCTTTACAAGCTTTGCTTGAACTTCTTTGTAAAACAAAAATGTAAGCCTAAATTGGAATGGGTTTGCCCCTTCTCCATTAGACAAAACAGTAATTCCCTAGTGTCACAGGGGTGACTTCCATTAGGGTTTATTCCTCCTAATTTAGCCCACTATGCCGGCCTAATTGCCTCAACAATTAGCAGCCAACCAATGATAATTAATTTACTGTTTGAGTGTAGTAGGCCAATGCACAAATCAAGTAATTTAATTAAGCAACAGCAAGATAATGAACATAGTATGTACAGGAAAACCCAACATTATATTATTCACCAAGCAACAACATGAGGAATATTGCCACAGCCTTCACACACATTCATTTTGTGAGGTTTGGGCCTATACAAGTAAAAAACAATACAGTTGACAACCCCAATTACTAGGCTAAGTTGGACCAACTACAATCCGCTTAGTGTCCTAACGGTTATTGTTGCAAGAGCTAGCTCCTGTCGGTAATTACTTTGCAAACACCACCTACTAGTCCGCAAACTGCTTTTGGTAACCGCCCTCCATGCGGGATTCATGCCAGAGTGTGTCACGGTCATGATTTAGTATGCCACCTAGATGCCTCATTATCCAGCCACATCATCGAGTTAGCCTACAACAAAACTTGCCATGAGTGTGCTCGCTGCAACTAGTTGTCAGCCTAGATGCCTAATACTGCCTTGTGCACAGTGTGCGTGAGTTCGCAGCACTTATTCGCAATACTTAGCCAACTATCCGACAGTCCACATAGCGCTCAGCCCGTCATGCGTAATTCTTAGGCAACAAAGTAAACTAGCCAACCAATGCCCGCAAAATCCATACTTTGGCTATAGTTGTGCCGCACCAAGCCAACACTTTTACTCATTGGCATGCTAAGGTACCATGCCAATGGCATCTAACTACTCACGGGGCTAACAAACTACCCCTGCTGAAAGAACCCAATGTCTTCATCACAGATGGTGTTCTCCTTACCCATCAATATTCCTCAATCAAACCTTAAACTGCCAAAGATCTATACCTTTTTCCCAAGTTGCATCCACCTCAGACTCTCTTTTCCACTGAACAAGGTAATTTGTTCGTCTGTTCTTCTTACTCTGTCCCCTCATTCGATGATCCAACACACACTGAACTTGCTTATCATACTGTTGGCGAATAATAGGCAAAGCACACTTAGCCTGCATTCGAGTAACATCCCCATCATGTAAATATTTTTTCAAAAAACTCACATAAAAAGTAGGGTGTATTTCCAAATGATTTGGAAACTTTAATCGGTATGCCACAGTACTAACTTTTTTCTCAATCTTAAAAGGACCATCATACTTTAGCATTAAACCGCAATGTACTATCTTTGAGCTTATCTTTTTCCATATCTATGGAGTCAGCTTCAAAAGTACCATTTCCCCCACACTATATTGAACATCTCATCTACCCATATTGGCATATTTTTTCATTCTACGTTGTGCCTTATACAAACTATCTTGAGCCCCGTCCAACAATTCTTGCCTTGCCCTAGCAAATTGGTAAGCCACAGGGCACTTGCCTCTTGTCCTCTGCCAAGTAATTTCATAAAGAGCTAGGGGTTGTTGACCATAAACCACCAATTTAAACGAGCTCAAGTTAGTAACCGATGATCGATGTAAGTTATAGCAAAATTAGGCCATATCAAGTAAATCTACCTAATTTTTTAGGCTGGCTGAAACATAGTGCCTTCAATACTATTCCAATAGTACATTCATCCTCTTCGTCTAACCATTGATTTGTGGATAGTTTGCTGTGGTGTAGTCACCATCAAGTTAAATAACAAAGTACAGAATTGACCAGTAAAGCAAGTGTCCCAATAACTCATAATATCTCCAGGAATCCTAAAATACTTTTCCATATGATTAAAAAACAAGTTAGCAGCAATCTTGGCCAGACAAGCATTAAGAGCAGCAATGAAAATCCTAAATTTTGAAAATCTATCAATAATAATGAAAACGGAAGCCATAACCTTCACCTTAGGGAAACTAATGATAAAGTCCATGGAGATAAACTGCCATGGCCTTTTCAGTATGGGTAACAATTGGAGAATCCAGCTTGCTTCTTTGTTTATGACTTGTCTAGCTGAAAAACTAAGTAGATCTTCACATAGGCCTCAACATCATCCTCAATCTTGGGCCAATAATACCGACAAAACAACAAAGCCAACATTCTAGGATGACCTGCCCATTTTGGATCATGCATTTCCCTCAAAATCTTTCTTCTCAAAGGTTTGCTAGGTATAAGCATGGCTACCCTTGGCATACAACAATCGATCTTGTATCCAATACTTTTGAATCTCATCGCTTCCACGAGTTCAATAAGTTTCTTATATATAGAGTCCGTTTGGGATGCCTCTAGAATTCATTCCAGGAGATTTATTTCAACTACTGTTAAAGCAGCCACAAAGTTTTCAACTTTTTTTCAACTTAGAGCATCAGCCACCTCATTGTGTTTGCAAAGTTTGTACACTCAATCAAAATCAAATTCCCTAAGAAACTCTTGCCAACAAGCCTATTTCAGGTTCAACTTCTTTTAGTTTGAAAATATGTGTTCACCACAGTATCGATCATAACGGTAAACTTCTTTCCCTACAAATAATATCTCCAAGCATCAAAATAGTGAATCACCGCTGCCATTTCTTTCTCATGGGAACTGTACCTCAACTCTGCCCCTACGCAGTTTACAACTCTCAAATGCAACTGGATGTTTCTCTTACACTAAGATACCACCCATAGCATAATCCGAGGCATCTACCAGCACAATAAAGGGTTGATCAAATTTAGGTAGTTTCAATACTAGTTCGGACGCAATAACCTACTTTACCCATCGAAAAGCATTTTCACATGCAACATTCCACTCCCACGGTCGATCCTTTCCCATCAAATCCATCAAAGGTCTAACCATCTTAGAGTAGTTTTTGATAAACCGTTGATAATAGTTTACTAATCCCAAAAATAAGTGTAACTCTATCATCTTGGATGGGGTAGGCCAATCCACTATTGCCTGCACCTTCTATCCATCCATCTTAATTTTTTCTTGACTAATAACGTGTCTAAGGAATGTGATTTCCTCCTGGCAGAACTCACATTTTTCCTTTCTTGCGTAGAGTTAGAACTCCTGCAATTTTTGAAACATAAGTCTCAAATGCCATAAGTGATCATCAAGGGACTTAGAATATATAACGATATCATCCAAATATACCACCATAAAATGGTCCAAGTACTCATAAAGTACATCATTCATTAGATTACAAAATGTGGTAGGGGCATTGGTTAAGCCAAATGGCATCACCAAAAATTCATGGGAACCATACCTCGTCACATAGGTAGTTTTTCCCTCATTACTGGTAGCTATGCTCACTTGCCAATAGCCTGACCTTAAGTTAATCTTAGTATAGTACTTAGCCTTCGTCAGTCTATCAAAAAATCTAAGATATTAGGAATATGGTACTTATTTTTCACCGTTATCTTATTCAATGCTCGATAATCCACACACATCCATAACAAGCCATCTTATTTTTTCTGGAATAGCACCAGGGAACCGTAAAGGGCTTTAGAAGGTTGAATCAATCCAGATTCCAGCAACGCATTCAACAGTTTCATTAATTCTATCAATTCTGTAGGGCTTATCCAATAAAGAACACTGGCAGGGGGTTAGGTACACAATTCAAGCTCAATCTTTTTATCAATAGCCCATCTCGACGGAAATTTCTTAGATAATTCAAGTGGCATCATATCAACAAACTCCTCCAACATTTTTCTTACTAACTCAGGCACCTCCTGAAATATTCTCGGCTTTAACGCCATCAACGCAGCTAGGTAAGTTATTTCCCCATGCCTTGACCCTACCTTCAGCTATGTGGCTGAAATCAAACCCAGCTTTTGTTCATTCAGTTGCTTACCTAATTTTGGCTTAGTAATGTATGTACCAAGTACAAAAGAGGGCAGCCCTTATCAATAATCAATAATCAATAATCTGCCCTACCGTGTATATATGACTACCTTCACTGCCATTAGTAACTCAGCTCCAAGGATGATATCAAAGTCAACAAGGGGGACAGCTATTAAACTGTACTGTCTGTGCCAAGATCCTATCGTCAGATTGACATTAGCAACACCTTTGATTGGTTTAGCAGCTAAATTCATAGCTTTAATCTGACTACTATAGGGCAAAAGCCAAACCCCAATTTCTGAACTTTTCCTTTCAAGATAAAGTTGTGAGTGGCCCTAAAGTCTATAATAGCCATTGTCTCCTCTCCGTTCACCACAACTTTAACATACATAAGGCTTCGTTTAGGAAGAGGCCTTTCTTGAATTGAACTCAGCAATTGCACAGGATTTACCCAAGACAAACCATTATCTTTCTTAATTTTCTCTTTCTCAATAATAAGAGCGTTAAACATGCTTCTCTTGGGACAATCCCTCATTTAATGGTCACCATTACAGATATAGCAACATTTGTTTGTCTTGTCCACAATCAGTTGGGACTTTTTCATTTTCACCTATACCTTTTAGGTTTTCTTTTTTTTGAATTTTTCATCCTTCGTGAACTTGCCAATTTTTCCTTTTTTCTTCCCAAACTCTTTCTTCGTTCAATCAAGGTTAGGCGCACCTATAACTCAAAAGTCAAGTAATCGACCAACGGCAGCAACTACGAAAGACAAAGCCTTAACCCCTTGCCTTCGAATCTCAACTTGGGCCCAAGTTTACAATCCTAACATAAAGTTGAACAACTTATGTTCCTCCAACATGTCCTTGACGTCTAGCACCAAGGGACTAAATTCTTTAACATATTCCCACATTATTCCTATATGTTTTGATTTTCTTAACGACTCCCTTTCCAACTAGGAAGTGTTAAAGGGCAAAAATTGATCCTTCAGCTCATTTTTTAGAATATCTCACGTATCGATCTTACCTCTGCTTGCTGTAGCATAGTCAGAAAGATGAGTCCGCCACCAAAGTTTCACATCACTAGCTAAATACATTCTAGTGATCAAAACCTTCTCACTTTCTCGGACCTTAGTAGCTTGAAAATAGGTCTCCATATTCCACAAAAGGTTCTCCAACGCTTTAGCACTTCTCACGCCGCCAAAAGGTTTGGGTTCCAGAATTTTCACCTTAGACAAAGGGAGTGTTCTTTGCCAGATTTGGAATGGACTGCCCTTTTTAGAATGCTAATCTCAGTATCAATGGCATCTATCCATATTTCAAACATTCTGACCTCTTCCCCAATAATGGTCAATCATTTCTCCACGAATTTCTACAAATCCTGAATTGCCCATTGCAAATTGTAGATTTGTGAGAATAAAGCATCAATTTGTTCATCCGACAGATGTCCAAGGAACTTTTCCACCCATTCCATCCTTGTCTCAAGATCAAGGACACAATCCTGCAATTAATTTATCATGACTTATAATGCCCACAACAAAAATCCAAAATCGGGCTCTAGTACCACTTGTCACAGGGGTGACTTCCATTAGGGTTGGTTCTGCCTAATTCATCCTACTATGCCGGCCTAATTACCTCAACAATTAACAACCAACTAACAATAAATGATTTACTGTTTGAGTGTAGTAAGCTAATGCACAAATCAATCAATTTAATCAAGCAACAATAAGATAATAAACACAGTGTGCATGGGAAAACCCAACCTCATATTATTCACCAAGCAACAATAAAATAAATATTGCCACAGCTTTCACACACATTCATTTGTAAGGTTTAGGCCTATGCAAGTCAAAAACGGTGCAGTTGACAACCCTAACTGCTAGGTTGAGTTAGACCAACTACAATTTGCCTACTATCCTAACAGTTATTTCTAGAAGAGCTAGCTCATCCCGATAACTACTTTGCAACCGCCGCCCACTAGTTTGCAAACTATTTTTGGTAATCGTCCTCCATGTGGGATTCATGCCAGAATGTGGCATGGTCATGATCTAGCATGCTAACTAGATGCCCTATCATCCAACCACATCATTGAGTTAGCCTACAACGGAATGTGACATGTGTGTGCTCGCCGCAACTTACTATTAGCCCAAGTGTGCGCCCAAATGCCCAATACTACCTTGCACAAAGTGTACGCAAGTTCCCAACACTTGTTTGCAATACTTAGCCAACTATCCGACAGTCTACATGATGCCCAACCCGTCATGCATAATTCTTAGGCAGTAAAGTAAGCTAGCTAACCGATGCCCACCAAACCCATACTTTGGCCATAATTGTGCCACACCATGCCGACATTCTTGCTTATTAGCATGCTAAGGCCACCATGCCAATGGCATCCAATCACTCATAGGGCTAACAAACTACCCCCGCTAGAAGAACCTGATGTCTTTATCAGAGATGGTGTTCTCCTTGCCCACCAATATTCCTTAATAAAACCCTTAAATTGCTAAAGATACACACTTTTTCCCAAGCTGCACCTGCCTCAAACTCCCCTTTCCACTAAATAAGGTAATCTATTCATCTATTTTTCTTACTCTGCCCCCTCGTTCGATGATCCAACATACACTGAACTCACTTATCATACTGTTAGCAAATAATGGATAGAGCATGTTTGGCCTGCATTCGAGTAGCATCCCCATCATGTAAATATTTTTTCAAAAACTCACATGAAAAGTTGGGTATATTTTCAAATGATTCAACAGCTTCAATCGGTATGCTACGTTATCGACTTTTCTCACAATCTTAAATAGACTATTATACCTTGGCACTAAGCTGCAATGTACTGTCTTTGAGCATATCATTTTCCATATATGTGCAGTCAACTTCAAAAGCACCATCTCTGCCACACTGTACTAAACATCTCGTCTACCCATATCAACATATTTTCTTATTATGTGTTGTGCCTTATCTAAATGTCTCGACCTTATTCAATAACTCTTGCCTTGCCTTAACAAAACGATAAGCTGCAGGGCACTTATCTCTAGTCCTCTACCAAGTGATTTCATGAGGAGCTAGGGATTATTGGCCATAAACCAATTCAAATGGGCTCATGCCAGTAGCCAATGATCGGTGCAAGTTATAGCAAAATTAGGTCACATCAAGTAAATCTACCTAATTTTTCTAGCTAGCTGAAACATAGGACCTCAAATACTGTTCCAACAGTGCATTCATCCTCTCCGTCTAACCATTGGTTTATAGATGGTTTGCTATGGAAAATTTCAATGAAGTCCCCATCAAGTTAAATAATGAAGTTTAGAGTTGTCCAGTAAAGAAAATGTCCTAATCACTCACAATATCTTTAAGTATATTGAAATACTTCACCACATGCCTGAAAAATAAGTCAGTAGCAATCTTGATTGGACACGCATTAGGAGCAATAATGAAAATCCTAAATTTTGAAAATCTGTCTACAATAACAAAAATAGAAGCCACACCCTTCACCATGAAGATGGATTGCCATGGCCTTTCCAGTATGGGTAACAGTTGGAGCAATCCAACTTATTTCCTTATTTCTGACTTGTCTAGCTAGAAAACTAAGTAGGTTTTCACATAGGTCTTAACATCATCCTCAATCTTGGGCCAATAATACTGATGAGACAACAAAACTAACATTATGTCTATCCTAGGATGACTTGCCCATTTGGATCATGTATTTCCCTCAGAATTTCCCTTCTCAAGGGTTCGCTAAGTACATAAGCGTAGCCGCTCTTGGCATATAACAACCTATCTTGTATCCAATACTTTTGAATCTCACCAGCTTCCATGAGTTCAGTAAGTTTCTTATATATTGAGTCCGTTTAGGATGTCTCCCAAATTTATTCCAGGAGATCTATTTTAACTACCGTTAACATAGCCACAAAGTTTTCAACTCTTTTCCAACTTAGAGCATCAACCACCTTATTATGTTTCCCCAATTAGTGCACCCAATCAAATTCAAATTCCTTAAGAACTCTTGCCAATGAGCCTATTTGGGGTTCAACTTCTTTTGAGTCCGCAAATATGTGGTCGCCACATTATTGGTTATAACGGTGAACTTCGTTCCCAACAAATAGTATCTCCAAGCATCAAGACAGTAAATCACCATTAACATGTTTTTCACATAGGTACTGTACCATAACTCTGCCCTACGCAGTTTATGGCTCTTAAATGCAACTGGATGTTTCTCTTACACTAAGACACCACCCACTGCATGATCCGAGGCATCTACCTGCATAACAAAAAGGTCGGTCAAATTCAGGTAGTTTCAATACTAGTTTGAATGCAATAGCCTATTTTACCTAATAAAAAGTATTTTCACATGGAACACCCACTCCCACGGTTGATCCTTTCTCATCAAATTTGTCAAGGGTTTAACCATCTTAGAGTAGTCTTTGACAAATCGTCTATAATAGTTCGCTAATCCCAGAAATGAGCGTAACTCGATCATCTTAGATGGGGCAGGCCAGTCTACCACTGTGTGTACCTTCCTCCAATCTATCTTGATTTTTTCTTGACTAATAATGTGTCCAAGAAATGTGATTTGCTCCTAGTAGAACTCACATTTTTCCTTATTAGCATAGAGCTGGAACTCCCATAATTTTTGAAACACAAGTCTCAAATGCCATAAGTGATAATCAAGAGACTTAAAATATATAACAATATCATCCAAATATACCACCACAAAATGGTCCAAGTACTCAAAAACTACATCATTCATCAAATTATAAAAAGTGGCAAGGGCATTGGTTAAGCCAAACGGCATCACCAAGAATTCATAGGAATGATACCTCGTCACACATATAGTTTTTCCCTCATCACCGACAACTATGCGCACTTGCCAATAGCCTGACCTTAAGTCAATCTTAGTATAATACTTAGCCTTCATTAGCCTATCAAACAAATCCAAAACATTAGGAGTAGGGTATTTATTTTTCACCATTACCTTCAATGCCCTATAATCCACACACATCCATAGCGAGCCATCTTATTCTTTCTAGAATAGCACTAGAGAATTGTATGGGGCTTTGGAAGGTTGAATCCATCCACATTCTAACAACTCATTCAACTGTTTCCTTAATTTCGTCAATTCTGTAGGGCTCATCCGATAAAGAGCACTAGCAGGGGGTCGAGTACTTGATTCAAGCTCAATCTTATGATCAATAGCCTATCTCGATAGTAATTTCTTAGGTAGTTCAGGTAGCATCACATCTACGAACTCCTCCAACACTTTTCCCACTAACTCAAGCACCTTCTAAAACATTCCCTGCTTTAACTCCACTAATACAACTAGGTAAGTCATTTCCCCATGCCTTAACCTTGTCTTCAGCTGTGTGGCTAAAATCAAACCCGACTTTTATTCATTCAATTGCTCACCCTATTTTAGCTCAGCAATGTACAACCCAAGTGCAAAAGAGGGGCTACCCTTGGGTTTTCTTTTACTTGAATTTTCCATCCTTCGTGAACTTGTGAGTTTTCCCTTTTTTCTTCCTAAACTATTTCTTCGTCCAGTCAAGGTCAGGCACATCCATAACTCAAAAGTCAAGCAATCAGTCTGCAGCAGCAATTGCGGACAACAAATCTTTAACCCCTTGCCTTCGAATCTCAACTTGGGGTCAAGTTTACAATCCTAACATGAAGTTGAACACCTTATCTTCCTATGACATGTCCTTGACATCCAACATCAAGGAACTAAATTCTTTAACATAATCCCACACTATTCCTGTATGTTTCAATTTTCTTAACAACTTCCTTACAGGCCAGGAAGTGTTAAAGGGAAAAAAATGATCCTTTAGCTTTTTTGTTTTCAGAATATCCCATGCATCGATCTTACTTCTGCTTGTTGTAGCATCGTCAGAAAGATAAGCCCGCCACTAGAGTTTCGCATTACTAACCAAATGCATACTAGTGATCAAAACCTTCTCACTTTTTAAGACCTTAGCAACCTAAAAATAGGTCTCCATATCCCACAAAAAGTTCTCCAATGCTTTAGCACTTCTTGCGTTGCTAAAGGGTTTGGGTTTAGGAACTTTCACCTTGGATGAAGAGGAGCGTTCTTCGCCAAATCCGAAACCAACTACCTTCTTTAGAATGCCAATCTTAGTGTCAATGGCGTCTATCCATGTTTCGAACATTCCGACCTCTTCCCTAATAATGGTTAATTATTCCTCCATAAATTTCTGCAAATCCTCAATTGCCTGCTGCAAATCGTGGATCTACAAGAATAAAGCATCGATCTATTCATCCGAGGGATGTCCAAAGAACTTTTCCACCTATTCTATCCTTGTCTCAAGATCAAGGACGCAATGCTACAATTGATTCGTCATGACTTATGGTGCCCACAAAAAAATCCCAAAATCGAGCTCTGGTACCACTTGTCACAGACTTTCATTAGGGTTCATTCCACCTAATTCAGCCTATTGTGCCGGCCTAATTGCCTCAACAATTAGCAACCAACCAACGATAATCAATTTACTGTTTGAGTGTAGCAAGTCAATGCACAAATCAAGCAATTTAATCAAGCAACGGCAAGATAATAAACACAGTATGTAAGGAAAAACCCAACCTTATATTATTTACTAAGCAACAATATAAGGAATGTTGCCACAGCTTTCACACACATTCATTTTGTGAGGTCTGGGCCTATACAGGTCAAAAATAGTGCAATTGACAAACCCAACTGCTAGGCTGAGTTAGACCAACTACAGTCCACCTAGTGTCCTAACGGTATTCCTGCAAAAGTTAGCTCCTCTCAGTAACTACTTTGCAATCACCACCCACTAGTCCGCAAACTGCTTTTGGTAACTACCCTCCTATAGGATTCACACCAGAGTGTGCCACGATCATGATCTGGCATGCCAGCTAGATGCCTCATCATCCAGCCACATCATCGAGTTAGCCCACAATGAAACTTACCATGTGCGTGCGTGTCACAACTTGCTGCCAGCTCGGGCGCATGTCCTATTCATGCACCCGGACGTCCAATATTGCCTTGAGCAAAGTGTGCGCAAATTCCCAGCACTTGTTCGCAACATTTAGCTAACTATCCGACAGTTCACATGATGCCCAGCCTGTCATGCGCAATTCTTAAGCAACAAAGTAAGTTAGTCAACCGATGCCCACAAAACCCACCCTTTGGTCATAGTTGTGCCGCACCAAACCGACATTCTTACTCATTAGCATGCAAAAGCCACCATGCCAATGGCATCCAACCACTCACAAGGCTAACACCTAGCTAAGTGACGATAAATCCAAAACAATCCCCATTGGAGTCTAGGCTCCATCGATGAAAATTGAAACGTCACCGTGCAGATTCCCATGAATTATACGGCGTCGTGCTGCTCTTTTGATGTAATAGGACCCTAGGAGACGTTGACCGTACACATCAACACTCGTACACTCGATGTATTACGTATATCAACTCTTTCCCCACGCCAACCCCCAAACTCAGCTCTCCATCTCCCTCCCCCACTGTCTGAAAAAGAGATGCGCACTTGGCGCACCTCACATTCCACACTTCTAGCAAAGTTAAACAAAAATCTGCATGTAATGGACGACTCTAAGACATCAAAATAATGAAGATAACCGTAGAAAGAACTAGTGCCCAACAAATCCAACACCCAGGAGTAGCTCTAAGCCCTCTACCGCCATCAGATCTTTCTCATAAGCCCACTTTTCCCCGAAAGCCCAATCGCCGGAAAACCAAGACTTCCGGCGCCGGATTCTGGCTAAAGAGAAAATCTGCCAAACGGAGCAGCCACCCCGAGACCCCATTAGTCAGATGGAAGTTTGATGAATCCAATGACAAGAATACTCCTGTGGAGGACGAGAAGTCGTCCAGTGAAGTTGCCGGCAAAAGTGGACGAAGAGTTAGGCCAGTAGTTTCCGCCAGGAAGCTGGGCGCCGCGCTCTGGCGGCTGCGTTTGCCGGAGTTTCAGTCTAATGGTCGCAAAAGTTTAGGGCTTCAGGTAGAGTTCTTTTCCTCAGAAATTGTATCTTGAAGCTTTGCTTAAATCTAATTTCATTTTCAGATATGCATCGAACTACATGATGTAAGTTGCATTATATATTTCTTTCTAGTACCTGCATTTGGGGATTGGCATTGTGCACTGAAGGAATTACTCTTATTATCGTTTCGTTAATCAAATGTAGTACCATTTATTTTTATTTATTATTATCAGTATTATATTTTTGCCGGGGTGGAGGCGCTTGAGCTGCAACGAGCGATTTATGCTTGTGTTTGTGATTCAGTGTGGAGTAGAAAGAAAAGAACAGAGTGCCTGAAATGGGTTTTAATTACAGAAATTGCAGTAACTAAATTAATTTCTTCATTTGAATTTGGTGGTCCACAGGAGAAGAGGCCCTATGGGTTTTATTTTTATGAATTTACCCTTCAACTCTATTAATTTTCTGCCTATTCATCATTTATTTGAAGTGCATGACAACGGAACTTTTGGGACCATTTTTGTTTTCCATTTTATGTACTTGTATGGCATCTGTATGGAGAGCAGTTCCCATGAGTTTAGTGCTGTTTGGTATGGTTTATTAGGAGCCTGCTAAATACTAGTTTGCCTATTTCGAGGAATTATCATTCATAGAATGGTTTGCTCTTTAACTGCAGTCTGTAGGTGGCCATCTTTGGGCCCCAGTTCATGGTCATCATGTTGATAGAGTGCATAGTTCTCCGGCGAATAATCTGGTGTACAGTCCACATTTTGCATTGGTTCCAAAGAACAGGCTTTGGCACAAGGGATAACTTTTCTTCACGGTGTTTAGGACCCCAGTTTGGCTGTTGGTTGAATGGGATTATCGCAATGAGCTGTCACTGAGCTAATAGAAACTTGATCCTGTAATATGGTCTTTACAATGATAAAACCAAATTTACACAATAGGACTAACTTTTTTTTTTTCTTTTTTTCCTTTCTCTTTGACAGCAATAGGATTGTTTCACGTATGAAATTAAGTTCACATTTCAAGATTTAAGGTCTCTTATCTAGTTGCTGCTAGTTGTCAATGTCTGTATTGCCTGTAATTAAGAGTGACTAACAAAGACTTGTTTTGCCTTTTCTTTTTTGGTTTGACTTCTTCTAAATAGCCTGTATATTCATTTCGTTCTTATATTCAAATCACTGTCATACTTTGCAGTTTGAGCCATCATTGCAATTTTCAAACTCTGCAATGGAAGGTGTGACAAAGTGGGATCCTTTTGGTGGGAAAACATCAGATGAATTGAAGCAAATATTTGGCCAAACAAACCTCCTCAACCAACAAGCAAGTGATGCTCCAGTAATATCAGACCTTGAGAAACAGCTTGAGCAGGCTAGAGCCAGAATCAATGAACTTGAATCTGAGCGCAGTTCTTCTAAAAATAAACTTGAGCAATTCTTGCAGAAACTCAGCAAGGAAAAGGCCGAATGGAGGAGCAGAGAGCATGAAAAAATCCGCACAGTTATAGATGATATGAAGGTTGAGTTGAGCAGGGAAAAGAAAAATCGTCGAAGGCTGGAGATAGTCAATTCTAAGCTGGTCAATGAGTTGGCTGATGCCAAGTTATCAGTCAAATGCTGTCTGCAGGAATATGAAAAAGAAAGAAAGGCCGGAGAACTGATTCAGGAGGTGTGTGATGAGCTAGCTAGAGAAATTGTAGAAGACAAGGCTGAAGTGGAAACACTGAAAAGAGAATCAAGGAAACTGTGGGAGGAAGTGGAAGAAGAGAGGAAGATGCTGCAGATGGCTGAGGTTTGGCGTGAAGAACGAGTGCAAATGAAGTTAGTTGATGCAAAGGTGATGCTGGAAGAGAAGTACTCTCAGATGAACAGAATAATAGCAGATCTTGAGGCTTTTCTGAAGTCTAGAAGCACACCATCAGATTTGGAGGAGATGAGGAAAGCAGAGTTTCTTCAGGTGGTGGCTGCCTCTGTTAACATACGAGATATCAGGGAATTGACATATGAGCCCCCAAATCCAGAGGATATGTTTTCTGTCTTTGAAGACATTAATTTTGGTGAATCCAATGAATGGGAGATTGAACCATGTAATGGCTACAGTCCTGCCAACCATGACTCCAAAATCCATACAGAGACTCCTCAAGTAAAACTGCCCAACAAAGATGCTGAGAAACATTCTAATGTATGCATGGATCAGAGTGGTGAACTAGAAGAGGATGCTAGTGAGTGGGAAACAGTAAGCCATGTTGGGGATCAGGGCTCAAGTTATTCACCCAATGGAAGTGATCCTTCTGTCAACAAAAGTTTTCAGGCAAGCAGTGTTTCAAAAGAATGGGAAAGAAATGGAGGGAAGGACACACCAATCACAGAAATTTGTGAAGTTGGTTCAGTGCAACCACGACAGTTGAAAAAGGCATCATCCATATCTAGACGCTGGAAATCATGCCCAAGCAATGGTGATAATTACAAGATGATATTGGTTGAGGGAGGAAATGGGAGGCTTTCAAATGGAAGAGTTTGCATGTCCCCAGATTGTGGATCTGGAAAAGGTGGGGTTAGTTCTCATGATTTGGGTGGGGAGTGGAGCTCACCTGAACTGGGGAATCCACATGTAACTCGAGGGATGAAAGGATGCATTGAATGGCCACGTAGTGCACACAAGAGTAGCCTGAAGGCCAGACTTTTTGAAGCCAGGATGGAAAGCCGAAAGATCCAGTTGCGCCAGGTTTTGAAGCACAAGTTTTAGAACCAGCAACTTGTGCTGAATGCCGCCAGCAGAGTGGCTAACAATTAACGAACCTGGTTTCTTCGCAAACTCTCTCCAATCAATCAACTGGATATACTCAGATATATCATGACTCATCATATGGTAATCACGCACTGAACAACAGTATATGGTATTCTTCGCAAACTCTCTCCAATCAATCAACTGGATATACTCAGATATATCATGACTCATCATATGGTAATCACGCACTGAACAACAGTATATGGTATTCGGGTCTCGGATTCTCTTTGCTTTTTGTTTATCCAGCGTTGGTGAGAGCATCATCTGATTGTTTGATGAGTTCTCGAGTATCAGTGCCGCAAAGGTATATACATGTAGTTTATTGTTGGGTGAGATCAACGTTAGGGACCAGCTCAGCCTCAGCAAACAATAGTTGTAGTGTTAAGTTGCAATTTGTAATGGAAAAGCCGGTTGGCGTTGTTTTTGTAGTCTTCAATTATCATTTGTATGCAATTGGCTTTATTTGTAGAAAAGTGCCAAGTAGATGTCGTCAGATATCAGCTGCTAATCTTTGAATTCCACCCAAGTAAAAGTCCAAATAAAAATATTGATCAAACCCATCCGAGGTAGCCATAGTTCTATTAAATTGTTCATCATTCATTTCTTCGAGGAAAGAACGCTCTCAAATTCTCAATCGACAACTTCGAAACTCTTGCCCCAAATAAAATCAATAGTAAGCTTTTGATTTGATAAGATTGAATAGTTTTGCTTTTGATTGGCCGCAGGATAGATGAAAGTACAACTGAGCAATTAGGGACACAAGATCTGTCTGACAAGCTACAGTCGTGACAAACCATGTCCATTTGCCAAGTGGCATCAGAATACACTTTTGCATTAATGAGCACCGCATGCACCTTCCTTCTTTTTCTTTCCTTTCCTTCCCCCCGGCCCCTTCTTTCTTTCTTTTTTTGGGGGTGGAGGGCGCGGTGGACGAGTGGAGCGGTGGGGGTTCATCAAAGGTAATGCAAACACGTGCTAAGAACATGCTGCAAGCTGTTACAAGATCCAAATGCTGATGACAGAAACAGGCATTACAGCATAGTTTGGTAAAAGAGAAGGGGGGAAATGGTGCACTCTTTGCCAGGAAATGTTAATTTAAGATTCCTCTAATCCAGAACTCAGAAGAAACACCATAATTCCTCAAATTTATTCGGTTAAAACCAATTCAAACTTGAGCTCAAGAATCATGAGGAGTATCTAATGTAGCACAGCTATGCACTCAATTTCAATTCTTGCACCCAGTGGCAGTGCTGCAACCTGGTATGTTGAACGAGCCGGGGCTGGTGCTGGAAAATCTGCAACACAATTTAAGCAGCAGCAGTAGTAAAATCGAAACACTTGCACAAGCGAATGTGAAATGGCTTTTACTACTGTTTTTGATCATTTGATGCAAGAGCCACAGCTTGCAGCATGATAGTATTTACAATTGACATATGCTGACTTTACCTGATTGGGATTCAAAGCTTTGCGTGGGAAGGAAATTAGTAGAAAGCAATATATAGAAGGATACAGTGATTTGCATTAAAAAAAATGGATGTGCAGATTAATCAAAGATCCCATGGACAACTTCACTAATGCATAGACTTGTATATAATGGATACAGATAATATCAAAATTGTCAATAGATTTAGCAGCTTATTACATTCATAGCAACTTTCATCATCTAAGCATCAACTCGTTCCAGGTACTGAAAAGTCAAAATATTACACATTTTTAACATTTGTGCTAATTCAATGCCCTTGAAAAGACTTCCTTATACAGATCTCAGAATGGGAACTTCTACAATCTAAAAGCAAGAGCCTTGTGATAAATCATAGTAGTACCTTTTCACCATATATATACCCATTCCAAATTAATTAATACATTGTTCAAGTCTAAGTAACAACCATTATATTTTCTAGGTCTTTATATTTGCTTATTCATATATTTTTAACATTCTTGTCCTTCCAAATCCTAAAACGAATGATTTGTTCAAGTCTCCAAACATATATTTATGAATAAGTAATTTAATTTTCAGTTTGAGCATCATGCTTACGCTATACATACAAGCCATGAATTAAGCAAATAGTGAAACAATTTCTTAAACTGACTTTTAGAAACTTTGGTGGAGAAAGACTTTTCAAATAGGTACATGCACATGAGAAATGGTAACTCATGCTATTGGGATTAATAAATAGAGAGTCAGCTGCACATATCATCCTCATGCAAGTGATGCAAAGAAAAAAGGCATGGAAGGCATCAATTTCATATATTTTTAGAATTGGCCATCATTAATGTATATGTGCACAGTGTAACCATGGCCAAGAAGAAATATGTGAGATGATATTGGGAGTCTTAGTATCAAGTTGTTTTCACTCATGAAAACTAACATTTAGCATAAGACCTCATTGACTTTCTTTAAGTCTTTCAGATCAGCCAACCTGTAACAGGAACGGAATAGGATCTTACTTATGAAAATGGAGAAACAATGTGAGTGGTAAAACACATATCACTGGATAACATGCTGATTGTGTCTGTGTCAGAATGAAGAGAGATCTCAGGATCACCCACATAATTGTTGTGTTGGCCACTGAGGAGTAGCTGGCACCACTTGCTTTAAGCATCTCACCCATATTCTTAAGTACCTAATAAATTAGCAGGGGCACAACAATATAAGTTTCCATCCTACATACATAAAATAACTGGCATTTGGATAACTTTATTTTGTTTCAAGAAAACCTCACAAAATGTCTAGAACTTATAAGATGTTGTGTGATATTGTATAGTGTTTGTCAAAACTAAGAGAAGGTCTCGTAAGCTCGAAAAATACAATATGACCTATTTTCTTTGTATGAAACTTATATCAGAGTGTAGTATCAGGTAGATAGAATTTGCAGCAGATATTACAGTTCTTGTTTCAGACCTTACACCAAGTTACCTTAAAAGTTTGTTAACATATCCAGGCTCATGAATTAACCACATAGCTTGTTCACCTAGAGCTCTCATAAGCTCCATGCTGGCCCAGAGGCCATTGATGAAGTAAGCTATTGATAAAAGCTGATGAAGCTGACATTTGTCAAATTAGATTTATACAGGAATGTTTCAACTCTTGTTGATAACAACTATAGGTCAATAATTGCATGCTGAAGGAAATTTATAGCCAATATTGATGACTTAACAATGATAACCAACTCAAATATCAATTTTCAATACTAGCTACAGGTTAGATACTGAATGAAGCTAATAATTGATATGCATGATGCATTAACACAAAACAAGCAATTTTGATACTTCTTCTTGCCCCTTAGTCTCTTCATCTCAATTTGCAGAGGGAGATTACTAGGGTAAGCCACAACATGATCCATGAGAAGAGTAGTGAAAACTACATTCTTTAAGTTCATTAACATGGCAGTAAAGTTTAACACAAAATGGATGCTTGAGTTAATTAAGGAGCAAGAAAGATAGAGTTTAGGAGTAAAACAGACATAAAAGTCTTCCATTGCACCAAAACTGTAATATGGCAATTTATCCTCCTTCCAAAGTTCAAGTTGGCACTAAGGTTCAGCATAAATATTCTATGTTGTGAGATCCACTCCCGAGTTATATCAATATGAACTAATTCTTTGTGAAAAGATAGAAAGAACAAAGTTCACTTATAATTGCATACCTGCTCAGTTTGATCCTTTACACCATCCGATACAAATTTCCCTGTCTGCAGTTAGACAAGAAAAATAGTTTACTACTAGCATCCCACATGTTCACATATGCACGCAGCATAAATTTCATATTATCTAGATGATCTACTAATGTCACAAATGACAAACCTCAGGAACCACTCCAAGAACCCCAGACACAAAAATCATATTATTTGCTTTGATGGCTTGAGAATATGGCCACAAAGCTGCCGGAGCATTTTCTGTTTGAATGGCTTCCTTTATACCTAGGTTCAATCGTAAATTGCAACAACTATGAGCATTATCCATTCATCAGACAGTCTTAAGTAGTATGTGCAAGATTTTTGCTTGTATGTTGATCAATAACATGCATACATCAGATCTTACATAAACTTTATATGATATGAAAGTATAAAAGAATACAATTAATTTACTAACCTCCAGCCATGCCAAAATGAATGGGATTTCTTACGATGGTGCAGCAAATTTTTCTAAATTACAGGGATTAATTTAGGGAACCTATCCATGATTGACTTACAGGTCTAGTACCATCAACGAAACAACCTTTCAAATAGTCATATTCAACTCATAGCTCTTAATATCACGCTACTTTTCTAATAGAATTGCAATTCTTTAATACCACTTTTCCAAGCAACTCTTGGTAGAGTTATATCGTTTCAGTCAATAAACCATCACACTAAGTAAACCTTTTTAAAAGATGATGCTATATCATATGTGGGCAGAAACTTGCGCTGAAAACACCAATCAATTAGTTAAAGAAACTCTCTTATGTGATTAAAACCGAAATAAATTTTGAATACAGAAATATTAGATAAAAAATTCTCAAATGCAGAACATTAGTATGATGAAGGGTTATATCCCATCAAAGGAAAAACGTGCTCTTATTCTGTTGCCTAACATCTGCGAAGCTTTTTCTGAAAACAAAACAAATTGTAAACCTAAAAATACTGCTTTTATTATCGAGGATACAAACCCAAGAGTTTTCCACGGCGCCAACCCGGGTCAACACTCTAACAACACACATTTTATTGGCCATCGTTCTAACAAGTTTTATCAAATATGAGGAAAGGAATAATGCGTGGTTGATAAAGTACAATAATTTAATCAGCATTTGGACCGGAATAACCCACAGCTTTCCCGGCCAATCAACCGCACTGTCAAGCAGACCAAAGTACGAACTCAAAAATTGCTCTCGAAAATGTGTGTTCGTGCTAGTGTTAGTGCAGGTGGTTAGGAGAGGGCTCACCGGCACTGTCAGTGGCATCAGTAGAGATGCCTAAAGAAGCGAAGGGCGGTGATCGAGCTGAACGGCTGAGGCCAACGCCTGAAAAGGATACACTGCCGGCGCACATGGCTAATGGCGCCCGGGCGGTGCGGCCATGTCGATTGCCGGCATATGCAAGGTTCTCGGGGCGGCGCACCACGCCATTAGTCTCCCTGGGTATTGTGTCTTTTCGCGAAGTGCTTTCTGAAATTGCACTGGCTAGTAGCTACTCGTTTTGCCTCTAACCCTAACACATATACGCACCTGACCAAATAGGGTATGATCCTACCTGGCTCATACCCTAAAATATTCAAATAAAAACATTTTATATTATATTCTATTTTAAGTTGGTCTTGCAGGCTTATCACTTATGGTGAGGCTTCTGGTCAACCAATTAACGTTGACAAATCTTCTTGTGTGATGAGTCTGAATGTACCCACTGATTTCCGAGTCGCTCTCCTGGCATTGAGGTCCAATCGGCATTTGGGAAATATTTGGGTCTGCCATCTAATTTGGGGCCCTCTCGAGAAGAAATATTCATTCAGATATATCAGGGAAAAGGGTTTGGTCTAAAGTACTAGATGTTTGATCAAATCTATTTTTCAAGCTATTCCAGACGTGTGCCATGAGTTAGTCTTCTTTTCCCGTCAACTCTCATTAGGGAGATTGAAATGATGATCAAACGATTCCGGTGAAGCAATTTAGGGGGACTCCTAGAATTTTTTGGTTGCCTTGGACTCAGGTTTGCCAACCAAAGAAATTTGGACTTGGAGGCCTCAGGCTTTAAGGATTTGAAATTCTTTAATCTTGCTCTCTTAGCTAAACAGGGGTGGAGGCACATCTCTCAGCCTCACACTTCTAAGTCGCTTATTGAAAGCAAGATATTTCCCAACTTGTGATTTTTTTGCAGCAAAACTTGATTCTCATCCATCAGCCAATTGGAGGAATATGTGTTCCATCCGAGATATTCTACGGCATCGGCATCGTAATCGTACAAGATGGCGTATTGGTGATGGAAGTAAAGTGTTAGTTTGGACGGATAACTGGCTCCCTTCTGAAGGCCATTGTAAGATTATCACACCGGCACCCCCAAACATGGACAACATGTGTGTCAGTGCCTTATGTCACTGGGATGGCAGATGCGGGTGGGATGTCCCTATTTTGGTCAGTTGATGCAGAACGAATTTTTCTATTCCCCTTGGCTTATTATCATTTCTGTAAAGAATTTGCGGGGGTTAGAACTGGTACTTCCACGTCTTGGCATACACAGCTACAGGAGGCTACATGGCAGCATATCTGGAGTATGTGCATCCCAAGTAAGATTTAAACATCTATGTGGTGCTTGAGCTGGAACATCCTTCCGACACCGCAAAATCTCTATAATGGTAAAGTTGTTGCAGGTACCACTTGTCTTGTATGTGAGACTAGGGTAGAACCATTCTTACATATTTTTCGTGATTGCAGTTTTGAGGCGGAGGTTTGGCATCTGACCAGTTTGGGGTCTTGTATTTCTCTTGCACGGGATGGCAACAACTTGCATTGGGTTAGTTCCGTTCAGAAGCACTTAGATCATGATGCATTTAATCTCTTCAGCGTCTTGTTGTCGGGGTTTATGGTTTAACAGGAATCAACGCTTGCATGGCTCCTCTTGTCAACAGCCTGTTGATCTAGTCTGTTTCTGCCGCATTTTATTGAGGGAATTCATGAGCATTATCACTAAGCGACCCCTCACATCTGTCATCCCTGTCCAGCGATTTGGTCCCCTCCTCCTGGTACCCATATTAAAGTAAATTGTGGTGGAATCTTGGTTCAGGATCAGCAGAAACACTACAGTTCCATGGTTGCGCGGGTCGAGTCAGGTGCATGTCTTTGGTGGGGCAAGAGATCTTTTGTTGGCCTTCCGGCACCGATTGAAGTGGCTGCCAAAGCTGTTCTTCTCGGTCTCTCTATTTCCTGTGAACGACGCTGGACCAATGATTTCATTGAAGGGGACAAATACAATCGTTCAATATTCAACTCCCTGAATCAAAGAGGGGAAGACTTTTCTTCGGCTGGGGCGAGTTCAAAAATTTGATAATTGCAAAAATTTGCCTCGTTCTATTCAGTGTTCAATTCTTAAATGTTGCGAGTTCTGCTAATCATCCAGTTTATATGTTGGTAAGAGACAATAGAATTTTTCACATCTCTTACGATTCTCTTCCTAAATTTGTTGATGTAATTTGAGTCTTGATATCTCAATAATATTCCTTTAGTTTCAAAAAAATAAAATAGGATTCTAATATTATCCTCTTCTATATGACTTAAAATTCATTAGTTCTAATTTATTGAACTTATATTTTTAATGTATAAACTAATTTTTTTAATATATATTAAAAAAATTATTTGACATACGATAAAAAACAAATATGTTCTATATTTAATTTAATTATTAAATTTAATTTAGTTAATTTTTACATTTAATTTTGAGTATATTAAAAAATTAAAAATTAAAAAAATAATATTTTTTCTCCCCTCTCTCCTCGATATTATAGTTTTCTTTTTTTATTGTTTTCTCTAAATATGTCACTTTTATTTTTTTTTCTTTAATTTTATTCTTCTCATTCTTATTTATTAGTGTTGTTTCATGTTATTTATTTGAGCAAATAAATGTAAATAGTTGAGAAGATGTACTACTACATAAAAATTAATAAATATTTTGATAATGTGTGTCTAGCAAACTCCAAGCTAACCCGAGCGAACATTCAAATATTTGTTCTACATTCATTCATAAAAGTACTCCTAATGGGTTGAATACCATATCAATAGGTCTTCCACCCGAACCTGGGTGATCTATCCATAATTAGGATGAAGCTTGGGTGAAACTAAGTGGAGGTCCGAATTGACTGATATTGAAAAATCAATGGATGAGTTGTGGTTAGTGCTTAAATTGTTATATATAAAAGGTTTATCACAAGCACACATTTATTTCTGTATTGATAATTAAATTAATAGATAAAATTTAAATATAATGTAAGGTATAATTTTTTGATACGGGTACATGGATAATTTATGAGTATAAATTGTATCCAAACTTATTACAATTATTTTGAAGAAGTATGAATATGGGCATAAATTTGAATATAATTTTTTGAGCCTAAATAGAGTAATACTTGTCCATTAACAGGCCTATCTGGCCAATCTAATCGCTTATGCAGATCTTGGGATTTGGCCTTTACTTAACTGCAATGTTTTCAAAATTAGATCGGACAGAGAACCAGCAATGTTATTAGTTACTGGTTCAATCGGTTAGACCGGTTGAACCACCAGTTCGATCGGTGTGACGTTATAATTATATAATAATTATTTTTAATTTTATAAATATATATAATATAAGTAATATATTGCAAAAAATAAAAAAATTCCAACAACATAGAAATAAATAAAGAAAATTTTCTCCATATTTTAATCATTTTTTTCCCTTCAAATGTTTCTTTAGAAAATACCATTTCTCTATTAATCAATTATAAATATATAATTTAATTCAAATAGCAACACATGACTATTTAATATTAGTACAAATGGGCATCTTTTCAAGTTTTAAATTCAATATTTAATAAAATAAAATAAGTTTTTACATACTAAATATCCAATATATTCGAAATTTTTACTATGAAAAGGAGATTTTGCAATATATTCTCTACTTCTCTTCAAATTTGCAGCAGCTAGCAGGGAGTGAACAGTAGCCGGCCTGAAGATGGAGAAAGGAAAGGAAAGGAGAGGAAAGAAACGGGAGACCAAGCAAAAGCCAAGGAGTAAATAGAAATTGATAAGTGGGAAAATAAAAAATTAAACTTAAAACCGAAAGAATAGTCAACACTAACAGTCAAAATTAGTGGTTTATGCATATGTTTTAAAAAACCAAAAAACCCAAAAAAAAAAAAAAAGAAGTTTAACTGGTTGAACCAGTACAACCAGTTCTTGATCAATTTTGATTAATTTCCAACCGATCAATTTACAATTGATTTTTTGGAATGATTCGGCTTGGATCAGCCACCGATCGATTCAATCCTATTTTTAAAATCTTGATTAAACCAGTATAATCGATTCTTGACCAGTTTTGACCGATTCCCAACCGACCAATTTACAGCCAATTTTTTAAAATAATTCGAACTGGACCAAACATCAATCGGTTCAATCCAATTTTTAAAACCTTGATTGAACCAATACAATCGGTTCTTGACCAGTTTTGACCAATTCCCAACCGATTAATTTACAATCGATTTTTTTGGAATGATTTGGACTAGACCAGCCGACGATCGGTCTAATTTGATTTTTAAAACCTTACTTAACTGAATTGAGATTGAGAAATGTTAAAGTATATGAGTACGGTCAGCGATGAACATGAAATAGTAGGAGTATAGTTTTCTTAGACATCATTAAACTTAATCATTTCATCATATATATATACAAACATCATACATATAAACACATATATGTATATATGTATACCCTACGAAAACAAAAGAGGCACCCTTTAATCCTTTACAGCAATCCTATTTATTCCTGCCTCCACCACCATCATCTCATCACTATCGGAAAAAGGAAATGATCCGAAATTAATGTGGATGTTACATTTACTTTCCCTCAACAACAAACATCAATCAGATACAAAAATCAATTTTATGGGATCCACAGATAACCCACACAAACATACATATGAACATACTACATCATTTTCAAGCATTGCTGCCAAAGAATTCCGTTTTTGTTCCCCCGAGCATTGGAATAAAGCTGGAATTTTGGACAAAAAGTGGTGAGAGAAATTTTATAAACATAGAGAGTTGCGGGTTTCGTATGAAAGAGAGAGGTGTCCCTTCTTTATAGATATATATATATATATATATATATTTGTTACAAGTTCATCCATACGATGCAGCTGGCAAATTATTGATTGGCCAGAATCATGAAGCAGCAGCAATGCTTGCTCTATGCAAATTCTTTTGTCGGGACTGGGGACTTTTTTCCTGTCCAATCAAACATCTTTTCTGCATATCGGGCAGGCTCCTTGCCGGGTAAGCCATTCATCTATGCAATGGAGGTGGAAAACATGTCTGCAACTTGGCAGCATCCGTGTACATTCTCCATCCTTCAAATCCTAGCATGACATCAACACACTAAAACTTGTCAACCGATATGGTACTACAATGAAACTTTCGTGATACTAAACATAAATCTTAATATTAACTTTCACATTGTCCATAGAGAATGTCACACAGATATTGGAGAATGTTACGTAGATATTGGCCTTGTGATTAAGGGCTATTGGTTTTGCCATCCAAGAAGTTCAAGTTTCAAACATGGAGGGGTCCACAAACCTCAAACACAGCGCTCTTCATTAATCCATTCAACAAGTACCATAACTTAGGGCATGCTTACTTCATGAGTTTAGATGGGATATAACTCCCCATTTCACCTAAACTCATGTTCACTTTGTTGGCTGCAAGCCTGATATGAAATCACTAAAATGTGGGATGTGGCGTGCGGTGAGTTTCATGTAATTCATTCATCCTACAGCATGATGCCCCCACGAAATAAGTGTATGCCACAGCCATAAATAGACTGTAAAGTTTCAACATGTATATATCACATATATGCAGTAAACTAGGACCATTTCTGGATAGTATTCAAGTGAAAGATCAAATTTATATTTCTCTTTCTTTTTTATTTATGAATGGTGCTTTAGTTATTTCAATACTTATTCCAATTTTATCATTAATCTAAGTAAACAATTAACAAAATTATCCAATTTTATCATTCATCTTATCCCATGAATCAAATATACTTTCTAAAATACTAAATTATGTTAATCCTACTTTTCACCCCTCATTTTATCCCATCACTCACTTTATATCCCATATCAATCACTCACTTTATATCCCATATCATCAAGTAAATGAGCCCTTAAGGTCATTGGTTGAGATAAGCCCAGAACTAAATTGTAATTTATCTTTTTTGTTTTACCCTATGCAACAACACAATATTGTGCTTTAAGTAAGAGCCATTTTTCAAATAAATGTCAACGATTCATTAGTTGAAAAATATCCCAAAGGAAAAACAAAACAAAATGAGACCATCTATTTGGCTTGAGAGATGAGGGGTGGTGGGAGGAGACTGTATGTACCTGCAAGCAAATGACACAACTGGTATCACAACATGGCACACTAGTCACTCCACTGTTGAACTCAAAACTAGGCAACTCCTTGATTGTATCTTGAGATAATCCCCTGACGGCGTTGACCTCAAAAATGTCCGAAATCTCCCTCAGACCTGTTTCCATGGTGCTAATCTAAAATGCAACAAAGTTTCATATTATTATAAATTAATTAATTCAGACAAAGTTAGTTCAACCGCTCAGCTAACAAACTAAAACAAAATGTTGAAAAAAGACATCCAACTAACAAAACCAGGGGAGAACATAACTAGTCAATTACCTGCCACTGATAAGCTTTCAACACTGCAGGACTCACCCATTCCATAAATATTTTCCCATTCACCAGACTACATATTAGTGCTACCTGAAAAACAATTCAATCCTCCTCCTGTTAAAACAATTTAGGTATAAACCGAATTTTCTAGCCAATTATGTGCATTTACCTGCTTCAAATTCAACAATCACTAAGATAATGTTGTTACTTGAATCCTAATTCACTAATCATGTGTTCCAAGAGATAATGCCTAGCTTCAAAATCAAAGGAAAATAGAAAGTGATGCAAGCGTAGGAATCCATTTATACATGGACGTGAAATTAAATAAATGAGTTCCCAACAAACAAACATTTATAACTCATGAGTGATGTCACGGCCTGCGTTTCATTGTCGAGCCTCTAGAGGTTTTTATTTTGGGCAGATATTTCTTGGAGATAAACTGCATAATTTCTGGACATAAACTGCAGGATGCAGGTCATTTATTAAAAATGAGAGCGACTTATATCACCTTGGAAAATGGCTCTCCATCTACTACGAGTTCCATCAACTGGACGCCCGTGATGGCCCCAGCCACGGCCCCAACACCCACCCCACGCACGAGACCAGTCTCCGTGGTCTGCCCTTTGAGTGCTCCGCTAATTACTCCTATGGTAGCTCCACCTACACACATACGCAATAAGTACAGCCACAACAGAAACCGAAAAACACAAAACAGCTGATGAATTGAAGTGACAAATTAGCACGCATGATAAACATATAGGTTCCAAGATGTGAAATTTCGTCTCTGAAGTGATCACATGACATGGAAATTTCAACAATCAGGTGCTGGGCATACCCAACCCTCAAGCCACAGATATGATTTACAAAAGACATATAGTACGACAGAAGTGGCTGTTGGTGGGTGTGAATAAAAAGGCAAAACCTACACAAAAGAAGGAGAAAAAATCACAATCGTGAATTGGGCAAAAAGTAACATGCCTAAAGCAAAAATGCAAGTAAGTAGAGCAACAGCAAATTTCTTGAGCAGCCTGAAGACGAACACAGATCGAGAACCACTCAGCTCTCCGGCAATCCACGACGAAATGGTGGAAGCCCACCTCTTTATTAATACTTGACAACAGATCAACATGTATCCCAGAACTGGAGTGTGTGTGTGTGTGTGTGAGAGAGAGAGAGAGAGAGAGAGAGAGAGAGACGCAGACTACGAAAAGAACAATCCCTACTTAACTGATAGGAATATCTCCACAGATTCAAAACCCCCCAAAAATTTAAAAAGGTGAAGAGAGAAGAAGGAGCTTGCATGTATTTCGAAATTGTGAAGTAATGGGAGCAATTTATAGGAGTCGCGGGGGGGGCTGAGAAGCATGAGAAGAGAAGAGCATTAAAGTTGGTTTGGAGCTGAAGAGCTACCTCACACGTGCTGCTGCATGCACTCGGCACACTCATCATCATCCCCCACATTCACCATTCACCATTCACCATTCACCATTCACCTACGCTATATTGCTATGCTATCTCCACCTCTATATTTCTCACTTTTTCCAAAACCATCTTTTACCAAAATTTCTGTTCGATTTTCTCCTTCTGAACGACATATTTAATACATAGATCAAGGTGCTCTCTGTTCCTTCCATCATAAACAAGAATTCACCAATTGTGCTTGCAAGACTAGAAAAAATGTAAAATATTGTATTTTACTATATACAATTATTTGATTATTTTCCTTTTTAAAGGATTTCTGTGATGCATCAGAACAATCCTAATGTGTGGATTATAAGAAATTCATTCTGAAAAATAAAGATGGCAATTTAAGGGTAATACTAATTTAGTCGGTGCTATGTGTCCATCCTTGCAATCATTTTATTGCACCAAAAACTTTTTGTGGCCTCGCGTCTACTATAATAAAACTAATAATAATAACTCCAAAATTAGGTCAATAACTATGATAATTAATCAACCCACACAAACAAGACGATGACTAATTATTGTTGTATTTATGCAGTTTTTCATACAGGAATATAATATATGTACCCACCAATATAATGGCATCAAGACTCAAATTTTGGGGATTCTAATTCACATCTGAAATATGAGTTTTAATTCAATTTAATACTCATTTTGGTAGTGAACTTTGTTGTATAGTTTATTATAACATTTTCATATGATTGGATGTTTGTCTTAAAAATATAGAGTGATGTGCAGTGGTTGCATATCCCTGTACAAGAATTAGTGTTGGAATTACATTAATATTTTTGAATGTCAGCTATTTTATTGTTACATCATAAATGGCAATTATAATTAAATATTAAATTATCAAGTAATATAAAAATAGACAAAAATCCAGGGCGGTAGAATTGGAAACCAAGGATGGTGCTGGCGCACAAGAAAGAGATCCAGAGTTTGATGCGGCCCAGTACAGTACAGTAGTACAGTAAAGCCCTAGGCGTAGAGTGCCCTGTTGCAAGTCAAGTTTTTGCTATGATCCTAACTCTCCTAAAACCAATTGATAGACAGAATTAATTTAACTCCTTAGGTTTCTTTTTGGTGAGGGCTGACGAGTGAGGAGTTTGGGAGGAGCCCCCACCGCCACGCCTAAAAATTCTCATTCAGTGGGTTGAAATAAATGAATGAAATTGAGATGAAAACCAGGTGCCACAAGCCAGGAAGACTCTTTTCTCTGTGGGCTGCTGACAAGGAAATTTGCACAAACCCATATATGGGCATCCATTATTTGATTTGTGCTCACATTTATTGTGCCAAAAAGATATTTTCCTGTTACCATGCTCTCTCTTTTTCTTTTTCTTTTTCTTTTTCTTTTTATTTATTTATTTTGGGAGGGATGTTCATGCTAAATCTCTCTTGCCATGTGTTTAGATCATATATTTTGATACAAATTAAATCTTCAAGGGGGATCAAAAAGTTTAAAAATACTAAAGGAATTTTATTAATGTAATAACACATAAATTAAAAGGCCGAAGAGCCGAATTAATCGTGCCCATTAAGATGAGCTTCTAGACCTTAATGGATCGAAGTCCACTAACGAAAAATGACTGTAAATACTAATTTTCAAAGTCAAAAGACGACACGAAAAATTATTTACCAAAAAAAAAATGAGAACTTAGACTTTTTACACCACATTCCAAAGAAAAGAATTCAAAAAAAATTGTTGAATTTTGAAAAGGGCCTTAACATAATTACTCGAGCAACATCAAATATTAATATATTTTTTTCCATTTGATTCTAAAGTAAACACAAAGCAAATGGGGATGGGCGTGATTTGGTTCAGTTAAAAAAATTGTGCTGAACCGAATCGAATCAAAACTTTGGTTTGATGCAATTTGAGATTATCAAGTTGAACCGTAATCACTTAAAAAGAAAAAAATCGCTCGATTTGAAATAGGTTATTATAATTCTATTATCAATTAACCATTTTCTAAAATAATTAAAATTAAATTAAGAAAAAATATCAATTTTGACTTGATTTGATTCTTTCCATTTTGGCGAACCAAATCATTTAGAATAGTTCAATTGTAGTGGATGAATCCTCATCAATTTAATAATTTTTCATCACAAAATCTACAATACAACAAATAAATATTACTTCAAAATTAATAATGTAATATATAATATTCTCATCTTTCATCAAAACTAACTTCAAAATTAAAAATATATCAAACAAGCAACATCTCCATCTCGTATCATATGTATTGAATCCCTATCAACAATGCAACTTCAAAATTAAGAATATATCAAATAATCAAGATAAAGATACAAATCAAGCTAAATCTAAAATTAAAGTACTATCAATCAAACTAACATTAATCCAAATCTCACTAGCAATTAACATAAAAATATAACATTCCTTCAAGAAAAATATAAATCCCTTAAATCAAAAGTTGGATAATCAATTATGTTTTAAATTTTATTTTTAAAATTATTGATTTTATTTTTAAATTAAAATGGTTTAGTTTGACTAACTTTGGTTAACTTAACTGCACATAGTAAGTAATTAACCACATCGATTTTCACTAAAAGAACTGCATTGTTAAGAAACGGGTTTGGACGATTCTTTTTTTTTTTCTCTTCTAGTTTGATTCGATTCAATTTGAATTTTCGGTTTGGTTTTTTGATTTTTTTGCCTACCCCTATTAAGAAAGTGTTTGCATGAATTTCTTAATATATTTTAATATCTAATTTAAAAAAAATAATTGTACTGGTAAATTTTTTTTAATAAATTTTTAGGATGTAATGAAATTTTCATCAAATCAAAGCATTTAATAGATTAAGAACTTGATGATACTTGTTGTTCCATATTGAAAAGTGATATGGGATAGCCCAAAAGGCCTATTTAACTCAACAGGCCCAGCATCAGTTTTGAACTGCCCAAGAGGCCTAACACTAGTTCTGGAATGGGCCACTCAGCAACAACTGTCTAGTCGAGTGTATTGTAACTGACTGTACTCGACAGAAAGTTTTATCTATTTAAGCATATTCAGTTTTCTCCATAATCGACCTACCAAACCTGTTCAATTCATCTATCGACCTGATAACTCACCCCAGTATTGACTCAGATCTATGTCGTATTTATTACTATGATAGGTAGGATGCCTCTACATTAATATTATGTGACAATCGATTCAGTTGCTGCCATCAACTTTGCTACCACCTTTGGTAGGGAGGTATCTACCAGAGGTATTGTTCACGATGGAAAATATGAGATGAAGCCACATGGAATAGTACTAAGATTTGGAATAACCGTCAATCCAGTGGCAAGAACTGGAGCCCAATGCATTTGGTAAGGGCATCTTCGACAAACCACACACTATGAAAAAGCTATAAATACCTCATAGCTAACCATGCTCCGAGTAATGCCAAATACGTTATAAGCTCTCTATATTCTATTCGATTACTCTATTTCGATCAAAATTGACTTGAGCATTGGAGTGCCTTAGTCGGGGGCACCTTGACTAGTTTAATGTGTGTTGCTGTTGCAGATCTTAGACTTCAAAAAGAACATATACTAAATTATTCGACCTCTCTGGTTGAATCTACCCCAAACAGTATCCTTTCACTACAAATAACTTTCAACCTCACCATTTTTGGCATCGTCTGGGGGAACTCTTGAGATTGTAACGAGAAAATGATAAACACATGCAAAGCCACATCAGAATGGAAGAGAATAGGAGGTCTACATCTCCACCTCTTTTTCCACCTCAGCAAGGTGCACAAGCTCCAAGCCCTAGTGCCCCTCAGGAGCAAGTGGTGACACTAACCATTCCGTAGTTAATGCAGTTGATAAGTGAGCAAATCTTTGCACAAATCTCAGCCCAACTATCCACCGCACTAAATAGACACACAATAGTGCCCAACTCGGCTACCAGTGTCAAACCTCAACCATCTCCTTCAGAAGATAGGTCTCTCTGAGATAGTCGTGGCCACCAAAAATCTAGGCGACTGCCCACCCACCATGAACCTAGCTCTAGACCCCCCAGGATGAGAGGAGGTGATCAGAATTATAAGAAAAGATTGCAGACTTAGTGGATCACGTTCGACCTAAGCGAGCCCTGCAGCGCGATAGGGTCGAACACTCCAGGCATTACTACCGTGAAGACATGGGAAAATCTATGAACTTCACAACCTGGCCTATTTGAGCCCTGTAGCGTGATAGGGTCGAGCGTGCCAGGTTAGGCCTCGATCGAAATGCCACCCTGGTGAATCGAGAGAAATAAGAAAAAGTATCCCCTTAAGTCCAACAGTTGAATAAGCGCCTGGATGAGATTTCAAGGAAAAATATTGAAAGAGCGTCTAACCTGGAGGGCCTTTAGAGATCTCATCGAGAAAGAGGATCTCTTTTCATCTAAGATATTGTTAACGAGCGCATTACTATTGATGTGAAGGTCCCAATGGTTCTACTGAGGTATGATGAATCGACGAACCCCAATGAGCACCTAATGCAATTTGAGCACATGATGCAGTTACATAGACACAATGAGTACATCCATGCCAAAAAGTTGGTAACCACCTTCTAAGGCATGGCACTAGACTAGTTTGTGAAACTTATGCTATTGTTAATTTATTTTTATGATCAGTTGTACAATAAATTTTTGCACCAGTTTGCTAGTAGAAGAAAGGCAAAACTCCCTCACACCTATCTCCATACCGTAAAGCAAAGCAAGGGGGAGTCCCTCTGGGATTTCTTCACTAGATTCAACATGAAGGTCCTCAAGATAGATAACTCCAGGATTGAGTTCTTGATTAACGTACTATTTTTGGGGTTAGACACAAGGTATGCACTAGGTCGATGGAGAAGTTGCTCGATCTGGCAGAGAGATACATGACCCAGAAGGAGATGAACAGGCTCAAATTAAGATCCTCCAAGGTCGACAAGAAGAAAAAGGAAAGAGACGACCAAAGACATAAAGAGCGGGGTCGATCTCCTATAAAATGATTCCACGACTATACACCCCTGAACATCCCAAGGAGAGAGGTCTTATATGCCATCCAGCATAATAACCGCCTCAAGAAAACCCAGTAAGTTGATGAAGACTGAGGTAATGAAAAAATCTAAGAAGTATTGTCACTTTCACAATCAGAAAGGGTACAACACAGATGAATTCTTCAACTCCAAGATGAGATCGAGGGGTTAATCAGGTAGGGCCACCTTAAGAAGAATATAGCCATGGACGCTCAAGTGAAAGGGGGTAAAACTGATCGGACTCCTTATAGAGAAATGTCGGTTAGCCTTAAAAGGAAGGAGAAAAGAAAGCAACTCGCCCATGAGAATAACCCGCCCATCCATGGAGTGATTGATATGATTACAAGAGGTACCACTCGGGGGGACTCAAAATCTACCTAGAGGTAAACTTAGAAGAGGCTCGAGTCGACTAAAGTCTCACACGTCGAGACGACATTCCATCTTATGACGAGCACTGAGCCAATCTTAGTCACTGATGGTGACTTAGAACACCTCGAAGGTAGGTATATCAATCATAAAATAGACTATCCAATGGTAGTCTCTATTGAGATTGCCAACTTTGAAGTGCGCAAGGTCATGGTCAATAATGGTAGCTCAGCCAATATTATTTTTCTCTCTACTTTGAAAAGAATGAACATGGGCTAGCTAAAATTTGAACTTGTGCTCACACCATTAGTTGGATTTGGGGGATTAGAGATCATACCGGAGGGGTCAATCAACCTATCAACATCATTTGGAGAGGCTCCCAAAAGAAGGACTTTAATAGTGAATTATCTTGTGGTCAATACCCCATTCACTTATAATGTCATCATAGGTCAACCTGCACTCAATGACTTCCGTGCAATTGTGTCGACCTACCATTTGAAAGTCAAGTTTTTGACTTTAGTAGATACAGGAAAACTTTTGTGCAACATGAAGGAGGCCTGGAGATGTTACAACATCTCGATTGAGTCAAGCGAGCAAAAGACTCAATCGCAATTAAAGACCTCAGGGGATGTCCCTATAGTGAAACCTAAGGATACACAGACTAGCAAGAAATGAAAGTTGGAAGATGCTAGGGTGGAGCCTGTTGGGGAATTTAAGAACATTGAGCTCGAACAGGGAAACCCTAACAAGATGACCCGTATTGGAACTAACATGGGTCCCCACTTAGAGTGTCTTATGGTTGATTTCCTAAGAAAGAATATTAACGTCTTTGCGTGGAAGGCATCCGACCTACAAAGAATCGACCCTACCATCATTGTGCACCACTTTAATGTAAACTTCTCATACAAACCAGTTAGGCAAAAGATGAGGACATTCAATGCAGAGAGGACATAGATTATCGAGGAGGAGGTTAGGAAACTCCTAGATGTTAGTTAGATTGTAGAAATTCAATATCCCTCTTGGCTTTGTAATATTGTACTAGTCCTAAAGAATAAGGGGCAATGGCGGATGTGTAATAATTTTATGGATTTAAATAAAGCTTGTCCTAAAGATCTTTACCCCTACCTCAAATAGATTTATTAGTTGATTCGATTGCTGGTTGTGAGTTATTGAGTATGATAGATGCATTTCAAGGGTATTATTAGATTTTTATAGCTCTTGAGGATAGGGATAAGACTTTCTTTATTGTTCCTAATGGGCTATATTGCTTCATGGTTATGCTTTTTGGGTTGAAAAATACCGAAGCAACTTATCAGCGGCTTGTTAATTTTATGTTCAAAGATCAAATCGAGAAATCAATGAAGGTTTATGTCGATGACATGATTGTAAAAATAGAAAAAGCTCAAGATCACTTGCTCAACCTCAGCCACACTTTTGCAATCTTGAGAGCTTTTGGTTTAAAGTTGAACCCAAATAAATATACGTTTAGGGTTTGAGGAGAAAAAAATTTAGGCTATATGGTCAGCCAAAGAAGTATTGAGGCCAATCCATAGAAACTCCAAGCAGTCCTCAACATTACTCTTTTGAGAACAGTCCAGAATGTTTAGAAGTTGGTTGGAAAGATTATAACCTTGGGGAGGTTGATTACAAGATTGGCCAACAAGAGCTTACCCTTGTTCAAAACTCTCAGGAATGCCAAGAAATTGGGCTTTCAATAGATTACTTAGTGTGATCAGGCTCTGCTTGACCTGAAATAATACTTAGCCTCATCCCCTATATTGGCAAAACCTTAACTGGGAGAAGTACTCCAGGTGTATTTGGCGGTCTCAGTAGCATCAATCAGCTCAGTATTAATCTTGACCCGAGAAGGCACACATCAATCGATATACTACCGTAGTAAGTCACTCCACAGGCTAGGGCATAATTACTTAGAGATTGAGAAATTTGCTTTAGCATTAGTGACTACGGCTCAAAAATTGTGACTATACTTCCAATCTCACTTCATTGTAGTACTTACTAACCAACTATTGAAGAAAGTATTGATAAAGCTGGATACATTTGGAAGGCTGACCAAATGGACAATCAAATTGGGAGAATTACTTTCTATCCTTGAATAGCCATCAAAGCACAGGTCCGGCTAATTTTATTGCAGAGCGAGTTGACTTGCTCAAAAATAATCCCAAAGCCCCTTTCATTTGGACCATACATGTTGATGGATCATCAACCACATTCGATGGAGAAGTAGAGGTTGCTTTCCACTCCCTAGATGCAGAAGAATATGATTTTGCAATAAAGTTGGATTATGCTGTTACAAACAATGAGGTAAAATACGAAGCTCTTCTTGTAGGGATGAGAATAGTGCTTGAGTGAGGGGTCAAACACATGGTCACAATTACAGACTCCCAATTAGTAGTTGAGCAGGTCGACAAAAATTTTGAAGCTAAAGACATAACTATGAGCCAGTATTTAGCTGAAGTGAAGTAGTTGCAACAATCATTCAAATGATTTACCCTTAGTTAGGTTCTTTGATCTGAGAACGAGCTGGTAGATGTTTTTTCAAAATTTTTCAGCTCCACCAGGGAGACGAGGGATAGGAATATCACATTTTTGATCTCTGACAAACCATCAATTAGGCCCTATGAGAAAATTTTGATAACAAGCATCGAAGAAGCAGCAGCTTCTTGGTAGGTCCTGATCAAACTATATCTAAGCCAAGGCACTGCCCCGAGGACAAGAGTGAGGCTCAATGCCTTTAAGGTCAAGCTTCTAAATTTACACTCGATAAGTATGGTCAGTTGTACAAGAGTTCAATCTCTAGACCTCCTTTGAGGTATCTAGACAGCGATCAAGCTCTAAAGGTATTACAAGATATTTATGCTGGTATGTGTGACAACCATTCTGGAGAAAGATACCTGGCCTACAGAGTAATAAAGTACAGATACTTTTGGCTAACATTGTTGAAAGACTCGGTGGACTTTGCACATAAATGTACTTCATGTCAAGTCTATTTGAATTTGCCACATTAACCCGCAGCGTTGATGGTTAGTGTCCAAATTGCCTGGCCATTTGATTAGTGGGGAATTGACATTTTGTGTTCATTACCAAAATCAACAAGGTAGCAAAAATTCATAATTATCATGGTTGAGTATTTCACCAAATGGGTCAAGGCTGAAGCTATTTCTAAGATAACAGATGCAGCCATCAAGAGTTTCATATGAAAAATATCATCTGTCATTTTGGCCTGCCCAAAGTTCTTATTTCAAATAATGGCACTCAATTCCAGAGTAAAAGTACTAGAGGTTAGTGCTATGTCTTGGGGATCGCACAACATTTTACATTAGTGGGTAATCCTCAATTGAACGATTAGACGAAGGTAACCAACTGAATGATCCTCGACCATCTAAAAGCTAGGATATAGGATACTGTCTCAAATTGGGCAAATGACCTACCCAGTATGTTATGAGCATACATGACAACTCCTTGAACAGCCACTAGCCATACCCCTTACAGTCTAGTTTATGGGTCTGAAGTAGTCATCCTTTCAGAGCTAATTCAACACATAGCTCAAGTTATTCATTTCTACCCACTAAGAAATATGTCGAAGAGAAAACTCAACCTCGAGACGATTGACGAATGTTGTCAAGAAGCTTACAATACTATGCAATGCTATAGATCAAAGATGGCTGAGAATTACAACAAAAGGATCAAATTGTGCCGTTTTAAGGTTGGAGATCTCATCCTGAAGAAAGTAGAAGTCTCCAAGAATGTGGGCAAGCTCGACCCTAAATGGGAAGAATGATACACTATCGTCAAAGTATCAAAATACAATGAATATAGATTAGCAAATATGCAAAGAGAAAAACTCCTTTGCTTGTGGAATGCTATCAACCTCAGAAAATTTTACATTTGAGATTATGCTATACTTACCCTTGAAAACTTTTGGCTTGAATAAAATTCCAACAGTATTGATACAATTTGGAGTCACAGTCATGATCAAGTAGTTTCATGCCACCAAAACCCAAGTGGATCCCATAGTCGACAAATAAGTAGCCCGCACTGCCACTCAAGTGGCTTTATGCCGCTAAGTCCTAAGTCAACCCCGTAATTGAAAAATAAGCAGCCCCACACTGCCACTTAAATAGCTTTATTTAGCCAAGCCCCAAGTTAACTCTGTAGTCAACAAATAAGTAACTCCACACTACCACTCAAGAGGCTTTATGTTGCCCAAACCCAAGTCGACCACATAGTCAATGGATAAGTAGATTTGCACTACCACTTAAGTAGCTTCATGCTGCCAAGACCATGGTCGACCCTATAGTTGATGAAGTAGCTATTCCAAGTTGTAAGTCAACTTTAGCGTCGAAGCTAATAGACTCGCATCGATTGTGTTAACCCTAAATTTGGCAAAAAGATATCATCGCACAGTTATCCTCCTAAATCCCATGGTTGACCCAGTAGTCAACCAAGAGGTATTAAAAATTGATGATACAGTTGAATGGCAGTGCAACAGATAATGTTAATGCAAGTTGACAACAATCTTGTTTAATTTTCTCCATTATGATGGTGATAACCAGATGATTCATTAGGTATTCTCCATATATTATGACAATCAAATTCGATGTGAAAAGACTCAATAGCTACCTTTAACATAACTAGATGGAAAGAAAAAGCAATCTTTATCCATCAACTAATTGATCATTATTACATAAAAAAAAGGAGAGCAAAAGAGCAAATAATAAATAGACTAAAGAAATACCGATTTAATTCTAGCTAGTCCTTGCCTAGTTTCCCTCAGGCCATTCAGAGTTCGAATCAAGCAACGCACATGCAAGGGGCAAGATAGCTTGAGGAGGTTTGGAAGGCCCTGCGATATTGCTCATGAAGTTGGTTGAACGCAGCACGTACTGTGCCACATCGACCTCTTTCTTCCTCAGTTGCACCATTAGGTCCTCGACGAATGCAAACTCCTCGAGCAACTAATCTAACCTAGCATTGACCTTGGCCTTTTTCTTCTGAGCTTTAGTTAAGGGCTTATCCAGCATAACGGTTGCAGCTTCTATTTTCGGGGCCTGCTCGGCTTTACCCTCTTTAAGGTCAAGACAGGGCTTCAGTTTCTTATTCAAGGCAGGGCTCATCCTACTATTGTCTTTAGGACGGAAAGCATATCCCAGGTGCTCAAATTGTTTTACAGCCCTATGGAAGGCTTTTTAAGCATCATCAAGGGACATGATCACACTCGTATCCTGAAAAGCAGGGCCAAAGATGAATTGTTCGACTGCTTCATGCTGCATCCTCGAAAGATGGTGGTTGAAGGCCTCCTTCACTTCATTGGTCACCTTTACATGACCTTAAGCCTGACCAGAAGTGTAACTCACTTGCAGGTCTAAGTAGGCCTTTTTTATTATGGAGTCCATTTGACTCTGCTCCTCCATCGCCTTGACCAATTGCTGATCTTTCGAGTCAAGCTATTCTTCCAGATCAGCCATTTTTTTATTCAGTTGATTGACCAGGAGTTGGGAGGACTCGAGTTACACTTTGAGGGTTTTCATATCCCTCATCCTTGCAACTCTTCTATATCTACCAGCGCTAGCTCAGATAAGTGAAAAATATTATAGCTTAGTTATCCCATCTGGAACATAAGGATATTACTCCATAATCCTATAATGAAGGAAAAATTCAATGAGAAATGATCAACCTAGTGCTTATGATGTTATAGTGGTAGGACAACGCTCAAATAACCCTAGCCTGACTGAGGTTCATCAGTTTTCACTAGTCGGATACAAAAAGCCCTAATGAGAGCCACTTTAGAGCATTATTGCCTGTCATTCCTCCCTGGATGATGGAGGTCCAGTTAGTTACCCTATCACTTGGTTAGTGGTAAATTGGGGAGTAGGCAGCCAGGGGAGTTGGAATAATGCACCATCATCGGGCTTCCCGAACAAGTCATAACCTATTGTAGTTTTCTATTTTCCTTTGTTTGCTGTAGCCTTTTTTGGAGCTGAGCCTCTCTGCTCGACCATTTTTCTTTTACCCTGACCTGTGGGGCTATTAGGAACAGGCTCTTCTCAGTGAGCAGACTGGGTTTTCACTGCCTATTCAATTTGTGCGGGTATAGGAGTTGATGTCGATTGTGTGGACGTGGGTTTCGTAGGAACTCCTTTCCATGATGCAGTGGCTATTCAATGGTGCTCCTCGTTCATAGAGCTTAGGCTTAGGATTCAAATCGACTCTGGGCTATTACTTCTTCTTGATTTGTACACATAAACAAAATAAGCAAACATTAGAGGTGAATAGAACGATGGAGTAGCCACAATTAAAATGGTCAATAAGAATCTCTACCTAGTCGATCACCCTCAGGCAGGTCAAATTGGATTGACGATACGCCAGCCAATACCAGACACCTTTCCTCAGTCATAATTGAGGCCTCTATATGCCCAAATCTGACTAGATCCCTGATGAACATGTTGGGCCAACTAAGTGTCTGGTTCCTTAACATCTCCATAGGCCTCCTTCACTAATCCCTCAAAATGGCTAGAATCCCTAGCCCCCGAATATAGAAAAAGTATTTTTTCCACTATTGGCCATAAGAAGAAGCAGAAGATACTAAGAATTTTCGGCGAGGTTGAGCAATTAAGTAGTAGAAACCAAATTCTTCTATATTACCCGACTTCTGCGACATAGGTAAATAAAATAAATTTAAAAAGTAGGTGAAGGAGATGGGTCGGTTATACAGGTGCATTAGCAATGCAAAATTATATAGTATGGCAAAACAGTTGGTAAGCAGTTGGGTTATGCAAACTTCTAGGCCTATTAGGAGGTCGACTGTTGCTGGCGTAAGGGGAAACCTAAGCCTATATTTTAACCCTTCCTTGAATACTATTATACACCCTCTGGGAGGTTGATGCATTCTTCCTTGAGCTCCTTGCACTAACAATTGATACTCCTCAGGGATATGGTACATTGCTCTAATTCGTATCAAGTCGGCAGGAGTTACTTTAGACGTTATTTCTGTATAATGATTTGGGGTAAACAGTCAACCCTAGGTTAGAGAAACATCACTCGAGCCAGCATCCCCCTCAAAAACAACCCTCGCACTGCTTGAGCTACTGAAACTGCTTGAACTTGAGTTATCACTCATTGAACTACCTGACTTGCTCTAGCGAGAGGTTTCAGATGTATTTCCACCTCCGGTCTCTCTCTAATAAGCCACACTCTTGGACCTAGTATATTTACTATTGAAACTGGTAGACATTGTTTTGCAAAAGAAAATGGAGAAAAAGAATAAATGGGCAAAGTAACTTACAGTAGATATCTGGCAAGCTCTAAGCATACAAGGGTTGGAGGACTTCAAAGGAAAAGATTCGACTAGGAATAGATTTAGCAAAAGTGTAAATAGAGGCATATATCCCCATTATTTATAGGTGTTTGTGCATGGGAACCCAAACATTAGTTATAATTACACCTTACCTCGTACGCTTTGTATTTTACAAAGTAATCAGTGCATTAAATGCAGCAAAATTGCTATAAACCCTAGTCGATAATTCAAAAACCCTAGTCAATTTGGCAAAACCCCGATCGAATATAGATAACTACATAAAAATTGCTCAAGTACTCCCTGCTCCTGCTCGTCAATAAGCTTGATTAGGATTGTGAGTGGGGGCAACTCATGATATGGGATAGCCTAAGAGGCCTATTTAGCCCAACAGGCCCGGCATCAGTTCTGAACTGCCCAATGGGTCCAACACTAGTTTTGGAATGAGCCACTCAGTAATAACTATCTAGTCAAGTGTATTGTAACCGACTACACTCAATGAAAAGCTTCATCCATTCCAACATATTCTGCTTTCTCCATAATCAACCAGCCAGACCTATTTGATTTATATATACTCGGATAACTTACCTCGGTGTTTACTCAGATCCACATCGCATGTATTACTCTGATAGGTAGCATGTCTTCACATTAATGGCGTGTGATAGTTGGTACAGTTACTGCAACCAACTTTGCCACCATCGTTGGTAGGGAGGTGCCTACCAGAGGTATTGATTACCCTCAAAAGCAGGAGATGAAGCCACCTAGAACAGTAACAAAATCTGGAATGATCATCAACCCCCTGGCAAAGATTAGAGCCCAATGCATTTGGTAAGGGCATTTTCAACAAATCACACATTGAAAGAAGGCTATAAATACCTCACAACCAACCACGCTTCAAATAATGCCAAATACACTATAAGCTCTCAATATTCTATTTGATTACTCTATTTCAACCAGAATTGACTTGAGCGTCAGAGTGCCTTAGCCAGGGGCATCTCAGTAGTTTAACGTGTGTTGCTATTGCAGATCTTAAACCTTAAGAAGAACATTAGTTGAATTATTTAACCTCTTTGGTCGAATCTACCCTAAATAGTACCCTTTCACTATAAACAACTTTCAACCTTATCAAAGGAAATTGAAGGTTTAAAATAGTTTGTGATCTATTCCCTCTCACCTTTTGATATGCCCATTCAACATAAAACCCCTTACTAAATATCTATCAACAGGATAATACTTTGAAGTGACTGGCTATTCATGTGAGCAATAAATCTAATCATCATCATATAGTGTCAACTGTGAGAATGATGACTATGTGACTCTTCCTAAGCCCCTTAACCTAGAAGGCTTTGATGATATCTAATTGTGCAACGTCAGAAGAAATTGAGAACTTGAGATAGTTTATAATCTATTATCCTTCTCTTGCCATTTAATACACTTTTTTAGAATAAAACTTTCCACCAAATGTGTGTCGGTGGGACAATACCTTGAAACAACTCTTCATCTATGTTAACAACAAACTCGGTCAACATTAGAAGTATACTTATAAAATGGTTTTGCAGTGTAAACTCTAAATATTGTTTTTATCCATAACTACTTTCTCATATTTTATTTGATTTGGCTATCTAAGGATTATCATCAAGCACATTCAGTGCCTCTAAAAGTTTGTTCATATTGTAAATTGTATACTTCACATTGTATATTGTAGAATGACTTTTCTTTAATCACATTACTTGGAGCCTTAAATAGAGGTGTAACTTGAGCTAAGCTAGCTTGCGTGCAGACTTGGCTCAACACAAAACTTCAACTTGAGCTCAACAATATTCGAGTTCAAGCTATGTCTATTGAGCTCAAGCTATAAAAATAATACTTAAAAAATCCCACATATTGAAATAATTTAAGCTATAATTTATTTATTCACTTATATTTTACTTACTAAATAATAATTAATAATCTATAAGAAACTAATTTATAAGTTGTAAAAGATAATAACATGATAGGTTTGATTAAAAATAAAAATACTTTTACTTCAAATATTTTAACAAAAATATGTATAGATTTGTAATATAACTATATCTCTGTGTGAGCTAGTTATACTAGCAACTTGCCATGTCATATTTGTTCTCATTATACATATGATGTGGTACCTATTTATTATGTGACTTATATATTATATATGATTAATGATTATTTTTCAAATATAATACTACAAGTATGAAATGATAATTTATTATTATTTTAAAAAGTCCATTTTTATGCTTTAATGCTGAACTTTAAAATTCAAAATAGTAAGTCAATCTTATTTAAAAACACCCAAATTCACTTTCAATGTACAAATTAGCCCCCTTTCACATTTTTTTAGTTTTAACACCCCAGTTCAACTTTGTGTTTTGAGTTGTCTACTTGTGTACTTGTTTTGACCAAAATACCCCCCAAACTTTATTTTTATCTTCCTTTTCTTTTTTGTTTATTTGACATCACTCTTTCTCTCTCTTCATTCTTTTTTCTCTCTTGCGGCTCTCCCACGAACAACATGTAATATTGTTTTTTTTTCTTTTTAGTTTTTTCCATATTCAAATTGGTTCAGCAGGAAGATCATTAGCCTCATTTATTACTATTATATTTTGAGTTGGAGTTTAATAATCACATAAAGTAGGTAAAATAAGGTAAGACTTTGTGAATTTGAGCTTAATAATAATGTCTTCAAGTGGCAAAGATGCTAAAATTCAGCTATTAGGAAGTTGTGTGTATAATGGGGAACTCTATATTTTGTCAATGTATAAAGACATGAGTTTGATGGAGTTATTGTTTCAAATTGGGAAAAAATAGCTTGGAATTAGTTCTGAGTTCAATAAATTGCAATATTTCGCTATACATTAGAAGATGTTTATCATTTTGGAAACTGATAGTGACATTTCGAATATGATTTGATTACATATTTTGCTTAAATAGGCATTGTTGATATGATGATCGTTCAAAAAAATGAACTAGAAGAACATGGAAAGAAAATTTGCTATATGTATTGGTAATTTTCTTCATATTTTCATATTAGTATTACATTAATTCTTCATTAGTAACTAGTGTTATATGTTCTTCCTCTTTAATAAGATACTTTATGTATACATTGTTATACTTACTAGTTTATTGATTAATACCAGCTTAGTCCAAATTTAGTACTTCCACTTTTATACTTTAATACTTCTTTTCAATTTGCACATTAGTAGTTGTAGGAATTTTGAGATGATTGATAACAATAAATTGTGTGTTGTGGATTTACATAGCTTGAGTTGTCAAGTAGAACAGGATGATTGAACACATTACAAAATGATACAATGCTTTGGAAGCAAACTTGTGCTTCTATTGGGTAAAAGTCACTTTCCTATCATTTAGTACAAATTGATACAATGATGGATTTGTTTATCATTTTATTGTATACTTGTATTTGTATTGCCATTTGTCATTATTTATTAAATAATATCTTGATTGATTTTATTTCTCTTCAATTAGGAAAAAAGAGGATGCAAAGAAGACAAAGATTTAAAAGAAAATGGATTAGAAATAGACCATGTATATGTTCTTATAATAGCTGCTAAATTCGTCTTTGTATAAAGGACATGTTAAGTTGAAGCATTTATGCTATATTGTATTTTAATTGGAGAATCAATAAGGTAATACCTTATTTCAGCAAAATAATACTTCCTTTTTGCAATAGAATACTTGATTTTAGAATATCAATACCCCATCTTTAACATTTAATACTTCATTAAAGTGATTATATATTTGCATGCCTAATTTGCCTCAAATTACTAGTGAAGCTACATATAAGACTTTATCCAAATCATAAAATCATATTTTCTTTATTGGGAAAATGTGTTTTTAGCCCTCTCAAAAAAATCATTTTGGTGGTTTATCCCCCTGTGAAAAAAAAAAGTGGTTAAAATAACCCCTTATGTTTTTAAAAATAGGTGACAACCCCTTGAGACAAGTGGAATACATGTACCTAAAAATGAGAGCAATTGTGATTTTTTATATATAAAATGACTATTATAACCTTAAGGGGGTGCTCACCCTTTTATTTTTTATAGGAGGGTAAACCGCCTATTTTGAATAACATAGGAAGGTAAAAAAATTTTAACCCTATAATATAGTAATATATTTATAGATATATGAATAAGAGGCTACCATGGTAGCCATGACCAAGACTGACATGGCAACCT
>JACGDI010002179.1:1435255-1450825 GCA_014898725.1 Jacaranda copaia
TAATTATATACATAATCTTATTGATATGGGATAGCCCAACAAACTCAAACCAATAAGTTATCGACTCTAGAGAATGCTTCGAGGCCTACTTAGTATCGAAGCCCAACTATGTTTCCAGACCTGTTGGGCTGAGTCACTCAACCACAACCACCAGGTCAAGTGGATAGTTCTTGGCCCTACCCGATTAGAGGCTTCAAGCCACCTAGTGCGTCTAGCTATCTCTCTGGTCAACTACTTTGTCTGGTTAATCATCGTCAACTAGAGTGCTCACTCTGGCGCTGAATCATATCCCTACTGTATTCAATGCTATAATAGTTAGCATGCCTCAACATTAATGGGGCGTGTCACCCTAGTACCACATTTACCACCAACTCTGTCAGGAGACGCACCTCTAGAGTACTATTCACCCAGGAAAGCAGAAGATGATGCCACCTGAAATAGTACAGGGTTGAGAAATGACCCACAACTCCCAGGCAAGGACAAAAGCCCTCTACACTTGATAGGAACATCTTAGACATATCACCTATCTAGAGAAAGCTATAAATCACCTTACATGTATGCCATGTATACTATACATTTTTACTCTGCTGCTCGATTATTTTACTCAACTAGTACTAACTTGAGTGTCAAAGTACCTTAGTTAGGGGTACCTCGGCTAGTCTGACGTTTGCTAGTGATTGTAGATCTGCAACCCAAAAAAGATATTGCTATTGGATCATTCAACCTCCCTGGTCAAATTAGCCCAAACACAACCCAATCCAATAAAATAGCTTTCAAACTCATCATTTTGGCGCCCTTTGTGGGACTTGAGATTGTTACTGAAAAAATGGTAAACATTAGAAAAGTTGTATCTGAGAGGGAGAAAGAAGGACAATGTCTTCTCCTTCCCCTGAATCTCAACAAGGATCACATGCCCCAAGCCCCAGCGCCCCACAAGAGCAAGTTGTAACCTTAACCATGCTTTAACTAATGCAATTGATAAGTGAACAAATTTCTGCCCAGATCTCTACTCAATTTTCTATGGTACTTAATAAGCACACAATCGTGCCTACCCTAGCTAGTAATACAACTCCACAATTGCCACCTTCGAAAGAAAGGTCTCCTTGGGATAGTCACAATTGCTTAGAGTCCAAGCACCAACCAACCAGAAGAGAAGTAAGCCCTAGATGCCTCTATAGAAAGAGGGGGTGGCCAACACTAAGAAAAGAGATTGTCGATTTTATAGACCATTACATTCGACCTAATTAAGCCTCACAGCATGATAGGGTTAAACGTTCATAACTGGACTAATGTGAGGAAATAAGATGAATTAATAGATCATATAGCCTGGCCTATTTGATCCTCATAGCACGATAAGGCTGAGCGCGTGAGGCCTTAGCTAGATTGCAACATGAACCAAGTAAATTGAAAGGAGTGGGAAGAAGCTTTTCATAAGGTATAGTAGCTGAATAGATACCTCGATGAGATCTCAAGAAGAAACACTAAAAGGGTGCCCAACCTAGAAGGCCCCTAAAGGTATCACTGAGAGAGAAGGTCACTATTTATTCAGGAAATTATCAATGAGTACATTACTATTAATGCTAAGGTCTCAATCGAACTCCTATGGTATGATGGCTCAACTAATCCCAACGAGCACCTGATACAATCCGAGCATGTAATACAACTGCATGGACATAATGAATTTATCCATGCGAAGATGCTGGTGACCACTTTTCAAGTATAGCCCTAGACTGGTTTATCAAACTTAAACTTTCATTAATATACTCTTATGACCAGTTTTATGATAAGTTCTGCACAAGTTCGCTAGTTAACGAAAGGTGAAGCTTCCCTATACCTATCTCTACACAATCAAACAGAATGAGGGAGGGTCCCTTAATAACTTTTTTACAAGGTTCAGCATGGAGGTGCTAAAGATCAATAACCTTAGGATCGAGTTCTTGATCAATGTGCTGTTCTTAGGGCTTCGACACAAAGAATGCGCTAATACATTGTGCGAGAGTGCCCATGGTTGATAGAAGAGTTGCTCAACCTGGAGAAGTGATATATGACCTAGAAGGAGATGAACAAGCTAAAGTTTGAAAATCCTAAGGTCGAGAAAAAGAAGAATAAGGAGAAAGATGACCAAAAGTAGATGGATGGTTGTCGATCTCCAATAAAATGCTTCTATAACTACACTCCACTTAACATCCTAAGGAAAGAGGTCTTATTTTCAATCCAGGATGACAACCTTTTCAAGAAATCGAGGAAGCTGATGGAGACTAAAGTAATGAAAAAATTAAAGAAATATTGCCCTTTTCACAAACAAAGAGGGCATGACACAGATAACTACTTCAATCTCCAGGACAAAATTGAGAGGCTCATCAGGTAGGGCCATCTCAAAAAGTATATGGCCAGTGATGCATAGATTGAAGGGGGTAAAACTGATTTGACTTGATGTAGAGAAAGGTCGGTTAGCCCAAGGAGAGAGGATAAAGGAAAAAAACTCACCCAGGATGACTGCCCACCCATTCAATGAGTAAATAACGTGATTGCGGGAGGCCCCATTGGGAAGGACTCAAAGTTGGTGAAGAGATAGATGCAGAGGAGGCTAGAGTTGACCAAAGCCTCACTAGTCACTAACAATGACCTAGCCTATCTTAAAGGAAAAAATATCGACCATAAAATTGATTGTCCCATGGTAGTTTCTGTTGAGATCACCACCTTTAAAGTGATAAAGGTTTTGGTCAATAATAGCAGCTCTACCAACATCATCTTTCTCTCAAAACTGAAAATAATGAACTTAGCCAGCTAAAATTCGAGCCCACGCATACCCATTTGGTTAGGGTCAGGGGGCTGAAAATTATTCCAAAAGGTTCCATCAACCTTTCTACATTATTTGGAAAGGCCTCTCACAGAAGAACATTGATGATAAACTATTTGGTCATTGATGTCCCATTTACCTATAATGTCATATTGGTCGATCAGCTCTCAATAATTTTTGCACCATTATGTCAACTTATCACATGAAAATCAAATTTCAACTCTGGCAGGAACGGGCAAGCTACTGTGCAACATTAAGAAAGCCTGGCGGTGTTACACCATTTCAATTGAGTCAAGCGAGTAGAAGACTAGACCACAGTTGAAGACCTCGGGGGATACCCCTGTAGTGATACTTAATAAGGGCCAAGCCAACAAGAAGAGAAAGTTGGAAGACACTCGTGTGAGCCCATAGAGGAGTTCAAAACGATCAAGCTAGAGCCTGGAAACCCCAACAAGACCACAAGGATCAAAATGAACATGGGCCCCCACTTGGAATACCTCATGGTCAATATCTTGTGGAGAAATATAATCATTTTTGCTTGGAAGGCATTTGACATCTAGGGAATTAACTGCAGTGTGATCGTTTATTGCCTCAATATCTAACCCTCATACAAGCCGATCAAGTAGAAAATGAGAACCTTCAATGCCGAGAGAAGCCATATCATTGAGGAGAAAGTCAAAAACTCTTAGATACAGGCTATATTGTAGAAATTCAATATCTATTTTGGCTTTGTAATGTTGTACTCGTCTCCAAGAATGAGGGACAATGGCACATGTGTAATAATTTCATCAATTTGAATAAAGCTTACCCTAAAAATCCTTATTCCCTGCCTCAAATAGATTTACTAGTAGATTCCATGATTGGTTGTAAATTGTTGAGTATGATGGATGCATTCCAAAGGTATCAACATATATTCATGGCCCTTAAAGACAAGGAAAAAACCTCTTTTGTAGTCCCCAATAGAGTACACTTCTTTTTGGTCATGCCTTCCAAACTCAAAAATGCTAGAGCAACCTACCAGAGACTAGTCAACTATATGTTCAAGAATGAGCTCGACAAATCTATAGAGGTTTATGTCGATGACATGATTATTAAAATAGAAAAGGCCTAGGACCATTTGCTCGGCCTCAACCACACCTTTTCCATATTGTGAGCATTAGGCATGAAGTTAAATCTAAACAAGTGTACATTCGAGGCTCGAGGAGGCAAATTTTTGGGTTACATGGTTAGTCAAAGGGGCATTAAGGTCAATCTACAAAAAATTCAAGTTGTACTAGATATTGCCCCACCTCGTACAGTGAGAGAAGTATAGTGCTTGGTCAAGAGAGTGATAGCCCTTGGGAGATTCATCGCTCATTTGGTCAACAAGAGCTTACCTTTCTTTAAAATCCTTAGAAATGCTAAGAAATTAGGTTTTTAGTGGAACAAACAGTGTGATCGAGCTCTGGTCTAGTTAAAATAGTTCTTGTCCTCACCCTTCCATGCTCGCGAAGCTTGAGCTTGGAGAGGTACTACACATCTACTTGCCTATCTTGAAAGCATCAATTAACTCAGTTTTAGTTTCAACTAGGGATAAAAGCTATTGATTAGTTTACTATTGTATAAGGCACTCCAAGGACTGGAGCATAACTACTTGGAGATTGAGAAATTTACCCTAGCATTAGTCACCATTGCTCAAAAGCTGTGTCCATACTTCTAGTCCCATGCCATGATAGTATTGATAAACCAGCTATTGAAGTAAGTACTCTCAAAGCCAGATGCATCAGGGAGGTTAATAAAATGGGCTATTGAGGTGGGAGAATTTGATATCACCTTTCAACCCAGAACAGCTATCAAAGCATAAGTTTTAGTCGACTTCATCATCTAGTAGGTCTATCTCCCTAAAAAAAGTGTCGAAACTCCACTTGTTTGGACTCTACACATCAACAAATCATCAACCAAGTTAGAAAAGAGAGCAAGAGTGACTCTCTGCCCTCTGCCAGCAAAGGAGTATGATTTTGTGATCAAACTTGACTATGTACTCACCCATAATGAGGCTGAGTATAAGGCCCTCATCACTGGGATGAGGATGGCACTCAATTGAGGAGTCAAGTACCTGGCTGTTATCACGAACTCTTAATTGGTGGTGGAACTGATCGAAGAAAATTTTGAAGCCAAATACTTGGCAAAGTTCAGAAAATTACAGTAGTCATTCAAAAAATTCACTCTCAACCTGGTGCCTTAATCTGAGAATGAGCATGTAGATGCCTTGTTCAAATTTGCTAGCTCGACCAATGGCATAAGAGATGAGATAATAACTTTTTTAGTCATCGACAAACCATCGATAGGCTCTCTTGAAGAGAATTTGGTGGGAACATTGAGGAGACGGTTCCCTCATAGCAAGATCCAATGAAGCTCTACTTGAGTTATGGCACGGTCCTTGAAGATAAAAATAAGGTACATCACCTTCAAGGATAAGTGGCCAAGTTTGCACTCGATGAACATGGCTAGTTATATAAGAGGTCGATCTCTGGACTACCCCTGAGATGCCTGGATCCCAACTAGGCTCATGAGGTCTCACAAGATATCCTTGTAGGCATGCATGGGAACTATTCAGGAGAAAGATTCCTTGCTCATAAAATTATCAGGTATGGATACTTTTGGCCCACTCTACTGAAAAATATTGATTTTGCTCAAAGGTGTCTATCATGTTAAGTCCACTTGAACCTCCCACATCAACTTATTGTGCCTATGGTCAATATTTAGATCATTTGGCCATTCAATTAGGGTGGATTGACATTCTAGGTTCATTGCTAAAGATGATGGGTAAGCAAAAGTTCATAATCATGGCAGTTGAGTATTTCACTAAGTAGGATAAGGCCAAAGTTGTTCCAAAAATTACTAACGCAGCCATCAAAAGTTTGATCTAGAAAAATATTATCTGCCATTTTAGTCTACCTAAGATCCTTATTTCAGATAATGAGATGCAGTTCCACAGCAAAAATACCTAGAGTTGGTGCGAGGCCTTGAAAATTACCCAATATTTACCTCAGTAGGTAACCCTCAATCGAACGACCAAACAGAGGTAACGAACAGAGCAATCTCCGAGCACTTGAAAACTAGAATACAATGGACAAGGTTGAGTTGGGTAGATGACCTCCCTAGGGTCTTATGGGTGTACAAAAACCACCCCTCATATAGCCACGGGTCATAGCCTTTACAGTCTAGTACATGGTTTTGAAGCTATCATCCCTTTTGAACTCATACAAAACATAACTCGAGTGATCCAGTTCAACCTAATCAGAAACACATCAAAAAGAAAACTTGATCTAAAGATAATTGATGGATGGAGATAAGAAGCTTATAATACCATGTAGCACTATAGATAAAAAATGGCAAAAAACTACAATAAAGGGGTTAGGCTACACTGTTTTAAAGTTGGAGACCTTATTCTTAAGAAGGTTAAAGTATCCAAGAATGTTGGCAAACTTGAACTAAATAGGAGGGACCCTATACTGTTGTGAATGTATCAAAGCATAACGCCTATCAACTTGCCAATATTGATGGGGACAAGCTTCCTCACCTATGGAATGCCATCAACTTGAAGAAATTCTATGTATAAGAACACGTTGCAATCATCTTTGTATTTTGTGACATAAATAAAGTTTAGCAACACTACTATCATTCACTTATATTGTTATAGCTGCTTCTGTCTTGTATAACTCAAAGTTTCAAGTTTACCCCATAGTCAACCAAAAGCAGCTCTAAGTTGCCAAACTAAGTCTTCTAAGCTAAAGTTTAAGGTTTACCCCATAGTCGACCCAAAAGCAGCTCTAAGTTGCAAAATCAAGGCCTTAAACTCAAAGTTTCAAGTTGACCCCATAGTCGACCTAAAATAGCTTCAAGATGCTAAATCAAGGCTTTTAGTTTCAAATCAACCCCATAGTTGACCCAAAAGTGGCTTCATGCAGCCTAATTATGGCTTATCAGCCACAATCGTGTAGTTAACCCTATACATAATCAACAAATCCCCATTGAAAAACTGAGAAACCTCAGACTCGATTAGTGTAATAAAACTCAACTATAAAGTTGAAGAAATTTTAAAATAGAACATCGAACGTATTTTGATGAGATCATGCATATCTCTGCAACAGTAACCTTGATCAATAATAAAGTTGTTATGGGTTTTTTTGTGAATTAATTCAGTTAATGACCACACATTTATGAAGAGATAATTGCATTTGACATGAAAACTATAAAATTGATTGGATACACATTGAGCAGAATAATAGTGGTATTTTGTTAAATGAAAAATTCATTACAATGGAATGAAAATCTTCATCAACCAAAAAAAGGAGGATTACAAATAATGCAACATGCCCATACTGGGTGACCACAATCTTGGACAGTATGAGTTTCAGCTTTAGCTAAATCCAGCCCCTTCCGCTCGATATGCTTAGGCACTCTTCTAAATGTCCTGGTTGGGCTCAGGCACACTGATATTAGGGGAAGAACTGCTTATGTTGGCTGCGAGGGCCCCACCACGTCGCCCATAAAGTCAATAGAGCACAACATATACTAGGCTATATAGATCTGCCCATCTCTAATTTGAAAGGCAAAGTCATCAGTGAAGAGAAACTCTCTTGCCAAATCAGCAAGCCTACTCTTGACCTCAGCCTGGTTCTACTGAGCGGCCATCACGGGCTCAATTGAAGTATTTATCGTAGTATCCCCTTCTGTACCTCCCTCGACCATGGTATCCTCAAATTTAGGATAATGCTGCAGCTTTTTATCCAAAATCAAGCTTATTCTATCTTTGTCCTTAGCTTAAAAGGCATAGCTAAAATGTTTGAGTTACTTGATCATATTCTCGAATGCTGTGCGAGCATCATCAATCAAGAAGACACTGCTCATATCTTGGAAAGCCGAGTTGAGCATAAACTACTCTACTACCTCTTTTTGCATTAAAGAGAGCTGTCAAAAGAATGCTGCTCGTGCCTCCTTGAGTGTAACAATGTGGTCAGCAAATTGGCCAGAAGCATAGCTCACGTACATGTCTAACTGAGCTTTTTTTAGTATCGAATCCATTTGGCTCTTCTTTTCCATGGCCTGGACCAGCTGTTGGTCTTTTATGTTAAGCTATTCTCAGAGATCGACTACTTTCTTAATCAATTGGTCGACCTAAATTTGTGAAGATTTGAGTTGAACCTTAAGAGTCTCCAAGTCCATCCCTCTCATAATTCTTCCCAACTAGCAAAAGCCAACTCCAATCTCTGATAGAAATGATACCTAAGCTGGCTCACCTAAAATAGAGGTTATCATTAAATAGTGTAATAGGCTAAAGGTAGCATCGATGAGAAAATAATCAACCTCATACTTACCATATGGCTGTGGTAGGCCAGAGCCCTAAGCGCACCGATTTGGCTAAGGTCCATGAACTTTCATTGTTTGGAGGTAAAGAGCATGGCCACCATGTATTTGAGTGTATTGGCACTTATTGTCCCTAATGATATGATTGAGCTTGAATTTGTCAACTTTATGATGATAGCCTGGGTATTTGAAATAAGACCCTATTGCTGTGTCTGCCAAATAGGTCATAACCCATGATGGCCTTCTATTTGCCCTTGTTGCCCACTGTCTTCTTAGGTGTAGAGCCTCCTTACTTGGCTATTTGTCTCTTATCCTAACCTACAAGGCTACCATGAACCTTTTTTGCTAGTCGAACGGGCTGTGGAGCTTGTTCAATATGTGGGATAATTAGAGCGGCGATCAAAGAAACTGCCTTAGCTATAGAAGCTCCATCTTGTCAAGTAGCTGCCCAACATTGCTCATCACTCCTTTGGGACCAGCCAATGTTTCTTGTCTATCGCAAGCTATGATCTCTTCTTGTTCTACCTACAAAGGATAATTCAAAGAGCAATTAAAATCAAGCAGAAAGATTGAGAATACACAATTATCGCAATTGACAAGGATTTCTACATAGTTAGTCGCCTGTGGGCTAGTTCAACTTGGCCAGTGACAAGCTAGCCAGTACCAAACATCTCTCTTCAATTAACATTGAGGCCTTAATCTAGCCAAACTCGACTAGGTCCTAAATGAAAGCATTAGGCCAGCTCAGGATTTGGTTCCTCGACATCTCGACATGCCCTATCCACTATCCCCTCAGAATATTAAACTCACCAAGCCCTTGAACATACAAATAATATTTTTTCCACTCTTGGCCATATGACAAGGGTGGGGTGACTAAGAATTTTTGATGCGGGTGCGCTGTTAGGTAGTAAAACTTAGTCTCTTCGATGCTACCTAACTTTTGGGACATATATAGGTGGAATAGGTTTGAAATATTTGTGAAGGAAATCGATTGGCTAAATAAGTGCATCAACATGGTGAAACTATATACAGTGGCTAAACAGTTGGGCAGGAACTACATTATGCAAACTTCTATGCCCTCATGGAGGTTGATTATGGTAGGTGCTAGCAGAAACCTAAGTCCACATCTAAACCCCTTCTTGAACATTGTAATACACCCCTTTGGAGGTTGATGAATCCTACCCCATGACCTAGGCACCAAAAGTTCAAAATTATTAGGAACATGGTAAAGTTATCTAATACAAACTAAATCAGCAGGAGTAATTTTGGAAAGTATCTCACTATAATGGTCAAGTGTAAACAATTGACCACATGATACTGGTACTCCACTCAAGCCAGCCTTGCCCCTAAAGATAGCCTGCTCATCACTTGAGCTGCTAAAGGTTGAGCTATTACTCAATGAGCTATTAGACATGTTTTCATCCTCAACCTCCCCATGAAAGTGTGCACTATAGGACCTAATGTCCTTGCTATCTGATGAACTCAACATGCTTAAAATATAAATGAAGAAAAATAAAAACTAGTTGGAGAACTTACAGATTTTAGTTGGAATGCTCTAAAATGCAAAAAGGAATTACGGGCTCTGAATGTAAGAATCGACCATACTGAATTTAGTAAAAGCTTACAATGAATATTTTTTCCACGCTTATTTATGGGCATTTGGATACGAGAACCTAAGTAACAGTAATAATTATACTGCTATCTTTTGGCACTTCATGTTCCTCAATGTAACAAACGCACTAAATCCACCAAACCCTGATTGAGTATTTAGAAACCTTAGTTGACAGTTCAAAACCCCCAGTCAAAGGAGCATAATTGTTAATCAACTATCTACTCCCACTCTTTCTCGTCGAAAAGCTTGATCAGGATAGTAAGTAGGGCAGACTCATGATATTGGATAGGTCAACAAGCTTAGCCCAATAAGTTATCGATTCCAAAGAATGCTTCCAGGCCCACTTAGCATATGAAGCCCAACTACACTTCAATCTGCCTAGCGCATTCAGTTATCTCTCTCGTCGATCACTATCAGCAAGAGTGCTTACTTCGGTGTTGAATTATATTTCTGCTACATTTAATGCTTTGATAGTCAGCGTGCCATTCCAGTACTACCTTTGCCACCAACTCTATCAGAAGGCACACCTCCCGAGTCCTATTGATCTAAGAAAGTAGGAGATGATACCACCTAAAATAGTATAGGGTTGAGAAATGACCTACAACTCTCAAGCAAGGACAAAAGCTCTCTAAACTTGATAGGGGCATCTTATACATATTGCCTACTTAGAGAAAACTATAAACACACCATTACCAACTACTCTCCAAGTATGCCATTTATACTATACGCTCTTACTCTGCTGCTCGATTTTCTTAGTCTATTAATATTAACTTAAGTGTTGGAGTGTCTTAGTTAAAGGCATTTCAGCTAGTCTGACGCTTGCTAGTGGTTGTAAATCTTGTTCAAAAAAGATATTACTATTAGATCATTCGACCTTTGTGTTCGAATTAGCCCAAACATAACCCAATCCAGTAAAACAACTTTCAACCTCATCACTTATATATGCATATGTGATTTTATATATATGCATGTATACAATATTTTATAACTATTATATAGTGATTTGATTTATATAAATATGTTATATATTTTACAAATATGAAATTATTTAGTTTTGATAATTATATATGTGTATGTATATATAATTTTACAAATATTAAATAGTATTGATTTATATAAGTATGTGATATATTTAACAAAAAAATTATATAATTTTAGATTAAACAAAATAAAAAAATATTATATATAGGTATGTTATAAATAATTTTATATACATATATGTATTTATATAATTTTGTTATGTATAAATTTTTATAAATAATAAATAATATTTAATATATACAAATATGATATGAATAAATAAATATGCATATATATAATTTTATCTATATGTGATTTTATATATGTGCATGTATATAATTTTTTATAAGTATTATATAGTATTTGATTTATGTAAATATGTTATATATTTTATAAATATAAAATTATTTAGTTTTGATAATTATATATATGTATGTATATAGAATTTTACAAATATTAAATAGTATTTAATTTATATAAATATGTTGTATATTTAATAAAAAATTATTTAATTTTAGATTAAACAAAATAAAAATATATTATATATAGATATGTTATAAATATTTTATATACATATATGTATTTATATAATTTTTTATATGTATATATATAATTTTATAAATAATAATAATTATTTAATATACATAAATATGTTATGCATTTTATAAATATTAAATTATTTAGTTTTGATAATTATATATATGTATGTATATATAATTGTATAAATATTAAATAGTATTTAATTTATATAAGTATGTTATATGTCTTATAAATATATCTGTATATATAATTTTATAAATATTCAATAGCATTTAATTTATATAAATATTGATGTGGCTGAAAGTCATTTATAGTGAAAGGGTAGTGTTTGGGAAGGATTTGACCAGGGAGGTTGAGTACTCAAAGCTGTATATCTCTCACGGTTTGAGATCTACAACCGTAACACATGTTAAACTAGCCGAGATGACCTCAGTTAAGACACTCGACGCTCAAGTCAATTTTGATCGAGATAAAGAGATCGAATATAATACAGAAAATATATAAGACTTATGGCATATTGGGTATTAGCTTGAGCGTTGTTGAGTTTAAAGTATTTATAGCCTTATCTAGGCATGATTTGACCATAGTGCCCTTAGTAGGTGTACTAGCTTTTGTCTTTGTTAGGGGGTTGAAAGTCATTCTATGTTTAGATCCCGATACTATTTCAGGTGGTTGGATATTCTATTTTCCTAGATGAACAGTACCTCTGGAGGTGCCTCTCTACTAAAGGTGGTGGCAGGGTTGGTGGCAGGGACTGTATTAATTGTCACGTATCATTAATGCGGAGGCATGTTGCTTGTCAGACTAATAAATATGGTGGAGATCTGAGTTAATGCCGGAGTGGGTTTTGAGGTCGATACATGTCAACCAGACCTAACTATTAGAACATCTGGAGTGGCACTAAGGTTGATGCAAGTTGACCGTGAACCCTTTCAAGTGAGGTCGATACTGATCGACCAAACAGACTTGATGTTGGGCCTCTTGAGCTATCTCACTTGATGTTGGGCCTATTAGGCCTACTAGGTTATCCTATATCATGAGTTCCTCCCAACTCGCGGTCCTGATCGAGCTTGTCGATGTGAAGGAGTAGAGAGTTTACATTCAGTTATGGTGGTTATCATGCTCGACTAAAGTTTGAGTCCTTGACCCAGGTTTTTAAGCTATCGACCAAGGTTTGAGGTAGTTTCTCTGCATTTAATCCTACTATTAGTGTGCATAAAACAAAGTATATTGGGGGCAGGCTGTCATAATAGTAGTTACTCGAATTCCCGCACACGCACGTCTATAAATAGTAGGATAACCGACTCTATTTATACTTTTACTATCTAAACTTTAGGTCGAATTAATATCTTTGAAGCTCTTCAAGCTCTCGTGCGCTTTGCCTTTTTGAGATTTTCATTGTAAGTGCCTTTGCTGTTCTTGCTCTTTTCTTCCTTTCATTTATAGAAGTATGTCTATCAGTCTAGATTCTGATGACACTAGGTCAGAGAATGTGGCCCATAGGGGGGAAAACTGGGGCTGAAAGTATATCTGAGTCATCTCATGGGAGTAAATCGAGTTCATCCACGAGTAAAAGCTCTAGCTCATGCAGTTTTAGTAGCTCGAGTGATGTCAGGGTTGTTTTGGAGAGGGAAGCTGGCCCTAGTGATGTGCCTGTAACCTGAGGCTGATTATTCACCCCTGACCACTACATCAAAATAGCCTTCAAAATAATCGTGATTGACTTAGTCCGTATTAGGACAGTGTACCACATTCCTAATAAGTACGAACTGATAGTGCTAGGGACCTGGGGTAGGATGAATCAACCTCCCTATGGGTTTATAACTATGTTCAAGGAGGGGTTAAAATGTGGCCTAAGGTTTTTACTTGCCAAACCCATAGTTGACCTCTTACTAAGTCTAGAAGTCTGCATTATCTAATTACTCCCAAACTATTTTGTCGTACTGTACAGTTTCACCATGGTAATGCACTTATACTACTAGCCTACGTCCTTTGTCAATTTCTTAAATTTATTCCACATACCCATGTCTTGAAAGTTGGGTAGCAGCGAAGAGTCTGATTTCTATTACTTGGCTGTTCAACCTCGACGAAATTTTTTGGTATCCCCTATCTCTTCTTACGGGCAAGAGTGGAAAAAATACTTTTTTTATATTTGGGGGTCGAGTTTCTTGCCATTTCGAGGGGCTGGTGTAGAGGGCCTATGGAGATGCCCGAGAACCAAACACCTATTTGGCCCAATACCTTTATCTAGGATTTAGTCAGATTTATGCAAATGGAGGCCTCAGTTCTGATCGAAGAGAGATGTTTAGTTTTACCTGGTCTATCACCTGCCCAACTTGACCTGCCTATGGGCAATCGACTAGGTAAAAGTTTTACATCGATTGTTTTTATTGAACACTAATCTTGCTGCTCGATTTTGATGTTTGCTTAATTTGTTTGCCCATGTAGATCGCAAAGAAATAATGGTTTGCAGCCACAACAAATCCTAAGTCTGGGCGCTGAGGGCTGAGGCACGCTGTTGAGCTATTACTACTCGATGAGAAAATGCTGCTAAGCAGGTAGTTTCAATGAGGTTGACATCTGCACTGCCTTCACCACAAATCAAGTAAGCTTTTGAAACCTAATCTGCTCATTGGGAGGAGCTCGAACATAGCAGTCCCGTGGGTCGAGGCGAGAGGTAAATGGTTGAACAGGGAGGTTCAGCCCCAAAAAAGGCAGCTGGGGGCAAGAGGAAGTAAAAAGTTGTGACAGGTTATGACCTGTTTGGCAAACCGGGTGACGGTTCGCTGTTTCAGCTACCTTAACTGTCCCTTCTCTGATTTGCCATCAATTAAAACAAGGAGGTAACCGACTTGACCTCTATCATTGAAAGAGGGCCAATGGGTGCCAATGCTCTGAAATGGATGACCTTAGGGCTTTTTGTGAATGACCAACGAAAGCTGATAAACTTTAGTCAACTTAGGACAATGAGGGCAATGTCCTACTACTGCAATGAGGTAAGTATGAGATCGATAGTCTCGACCACAATTTTTCTCTTATGCATATATTGGTTTGAAAATAACACTGTTGTATTTCATATAGGACAACTGGGCTATAACATGTATTAGTGATTTGACATGGCACTGGCTACCAAGGAGGAGTTGGAGGCGAGAGAGGAGATGGAAACACTAAAGGTGCAGCTCGAGTCCTTCTAGCTCCAGATCGAGCAGTTGAATAAGAAGATAGTTGACCTTCAAGAGTAGCTCGACTCAAAGGATTAACAATTGGTCTAGGCCGTCGAGGACTAAAGCCGAATCAATAATATTATAAAGAAGGCTCAGCTTGATCTGCAGGTGAGCTTTAGTTCTAGTCGGGCTTGAGGTTATGCAGAGGCAATCAGCCAAGCCAAAGATGCTTTCTTCTGACATCTATCTGCTGTGCGATGTGAGGCTATTGAGCAGTTCATGATGAGCATAGCCTTTCAAGATGCCAACACGATTACATTGCTTGATGCTTGCGAAGTATTTCATAGGGCCATCAAATAGCTCGAGCACTTAGGTTATACTTTTTGAGCTGTGGATAGGAGCTGAATAAGCCTCATGCTAAACGAGTGATTGGAGCCTTATCCTAAGCCAGAGGAAGGTGGTGTCGAGCAGGCCCTAGAGGGTGGACCTACTGCTACTGCACCCAATTCACTACTGTCTAAGGTGCAAAAAAAGAAGGCCAAGGTCGATGCTAGGCTGTAGCAAATATTCGTTGAGTTTGAATTCGCAGAATGCCTCATAGCTCAAATGAAAGATGAAGAGGTTAACCTGGCGCAGTACGTGCTGCGGTCAACTAACTTTACCGGTAATTTCCTGGGACCTTCTGAACCTTTTCAAGCAATCTCTTCACTTGCCTGTGCAGTGCTCAAACTAGACTTAGACTGGGCTAAAGACGGGCAAGAGGAGCCAAGCCAAAACTGAACTAGCCCCTCCTCTATTTTTTTTATAACCTATAAGAGAATTATGAATAAAGGCATATTTTCCCTTTCATTTCCATATGTTGTGTCATATATAGCCTTTGATTTTTGTTGTGATAATGTGGAAAATATTTGATTGCCTGTCGCGAAGCAATTATGTTGCATAGATTGTGTCGTTGATTGCTTCATATTCCTAGTCGACTATTTGTTCAACCCTCGAAGTTAATTGCCTATTAAAAGGAGTCACATCTTTTACCAACTATGGGGTCGACAAAAATTGGATGGTTGACTAGAAAAACTCATTCATCA